>JAVJIF010021536.1:0-108243 GCA_038442645.1 Agave tequilana
CCCCCTTTTTTCCGATCATGTATTTTTAATTAAAAATAAAAATAAATATTTTCTCTAGAAATTAAAATATCTTTGCATAATTAGGGGAAAAAAGAAACACCGTACTCCAAAAAGAAAGAAACCCTGATCCTAACTCTCTCATCTCAGCCCCTAAATCTTCCCCCCTCTCTTCTCTCCACCCTCAAAGAAAAAATATAAACGACACTAGCGCCTCTTCCCCTCTCCTGCTCAGCTCTCTCTCTCCTCTCTCTCTCTCTCAAACTCTTTCTCTCGCTCTTAGACTTTCTCTCCCTCCAGATAATCCTAATTTAGTCCAAAATCTATACTTATATTTGTGCCTCAGTCATCGATTGAAATCACGATTCTTTAATACCTGTAAAAAATTTTGATTTTTTTATAAGTTTGTTATATTCATTGTAGATTTTGTAGTCTGGTTGCTTTCATTTGCAAATAGTCTTGGCTTTTTTAAAATGAGAGTTAAAATTGTAGTGAAAATATGATATTCATGATAATTTGAATTTTGTTGATAAGTTTAGTGGTGAATTTTGATCTTATAGTTCTACATGAGTTTTTTACTTATACTATGTTATTGCAAAAGTTTGTGATTTTTTTATTATTTTGTTATGTTTCACTTCAGATTTTGTAGTTTGGTTGCTTTCAGTTGCAAGGAATCTGGGGTTCTAAAGTGGGATTGAAATTATAGTGGTAAAAAATTGACCCTCACCAAGATGCTAACACGTGTGTGAGCAACTAAGTTCCTTTTTTGAAGCCTCTGCGTCATTCAGCAGCCTCTGTCACATCGGATCCTCCGATAACATCCACACTTCTCGGAATCAATCCAAGTCGCATCCAATCCAACCTTCGAATCTCTGCCACCCAGAACAATCTTGGAGCTACCTCTTGATCCAAGACACTTACCTGTGCAGTCATCTTCCGTCCAAGGTTCCTGACTTCATCACAAACAGAAGTTCCCAGTAATGACCACATAGGTCTTTGCTTGCAGTTCTGCCACTTCTCCTCTCCCACCTGAAGATGTGTAACACCTCTACATTTAAGGAAGACAATTTCTGCATTAATCCCAATCGTCTAGCGCCCATTGTCACAGCCATTACAACAAACCTATACATGAAGATTGAGAAACCTTGTCAGCTCTTCGTCGTCATTAACAGTTCAGTACAAATAACCCTTCTCCTGCAGTGAGAAGGACGAACTTTTTACCATCCTTTCAATCCTAACACAATACACACTAACCAATTCTTGTAATTCCTGTAAACCTACGAATTATAGTGAACTTTCATCCTCCTCCTTCTCGTGATTTTTCTCGATTTGGGTTTTCACATAAAAGTTTTGTGTTTGCGTCTGCTGTTTGTATTGTGATTATTATTTTGCACTTACACAATAAACTCATACTCTTGCTTGTGGTGTGGATTGATCGTCTAAACACTCGCAGCAAAAAATCTCCGCCACAAACTGATGCTTTATTGAGATCCGAGTTTCAACACTCAAGGTCTCTCCCTAAAAAACCTTCCAAAAAAAGCCTCAACAATAGCGCTGATGGCCCCAAGAAAATGAGCTCTCACCGTCAATGGTGCAACATCTAAAGGCAAGGTTGTCAGCACCGTTGGGACACGGTCCCCCCACCTCCCGACGATCAGTGACGTACCACCAAGGACATTGGTTCCTCCTCATCGCAGGAATCGACTGCCAGTGTGTCCAACTGTTTGGACACACATATTTGTTGGCCAGAGGCCTTCCACTCTAGTTTTGATGATAATTAACTCATGTAGTTATGTTTACTAATAATCTTGTGATGTTTAGTTTCAGATACTTAACCAAGATATTAGTAGGTGATTAGCTTCAACAAAGGTGTTTGGAGCTTTTACATGGTGATTCAAGAGCCCGAGCGTCAAAGTTCATATCTAGCACTCGTTGGAGTCAAGCTCGGTAGATCACGGTTTGGATCGAGTCACTTGGAGATGACACTCTACAAGAAGACTTCAGTACATATTTTATATTATGTTTTAGATCCATTTGTTAAAGATTAGATAGTACGATATGCTCAAGTTCACAACACACACACTTGTTTAAGTTTCGTGTTTTAGTTTTCGGTTTTTGGTTTAACCGATCTTGATTTTCATAAATAGATAGAATCAACAAGTTTACATGATTTAATGTATATTAGATTTATTCTATATACATGTATGCTTCAACTATTAAACAAACTTAGTTTGATAGTCTATTTCATGAGTTTGGTGTTTTGGTATTTTAACAAAACATATTTTTGGATTTTAAGTCAAAAATATTGATATATATATTTTTCATGTATATTGGATTATATCCATATACAACATGCTTCAAGTTGTTTAAGTATCATGTTTTTGTGTTTGGATGAGTTTTGGACAAAACGAATTTTCAATTCAAAAATCTAAGTTTTGAAAAATACAGAATTTGGTTTTCGGTAAAATTTTCACAACACAAAAAGAGTTCAAAATGTTTGTAATTGGTTTGATTTTTACTCAAACAAGTTTGTATTTCAAAGAAAATATAAGAACTTATTTTTGTGGATTTTAAAGAAATTATGGAATTTATTTGATGATTAAAAATCAAGTTTTTCAAGTCCTAAAATGTTTCTGCCAGGTCCTGGCGGTCGACCGACCGGTCGACCGGACCAGGAGCCGGTTGACCGGAATGGTCGACCGTATGTGCACAAAATGTGCACAAGGCCACTTGGTTTGGCTGGTCGACCTTGCGACGACCGACTGTAGCATCCCTACTCTCGGGTAAGGACGGTCGACCGGGCGGTCACCGGAGTTTGGCAACGGTCAAATTTTGACCGTTGGCCGGTCGACGGATGGTCAAATCTAACCATAATTGCTGCCAACGGCTAGTTTTTCTTGAGGCTATAAATTGGGTTCTCTTAATAGTTTTTTAACAAGTTTTTGGAGAGCTTTTTTTCTGGTCTTACTAGTGTTTTTACAGCAATCAAAAAGAAGTTTTGTGCTCTAAAGTTCACATTTGATTTGGTGTTTTTCTAGGGTTTGGAAAATCAAAGAAAAGTGATTTTGGGAAAAGCGTTTTTGGTTCAACTTCTTCATCCTTATTTCAAGTTTTTCCCAAAGATTTTCTTTGAGTATTTATTTTCCATTCTTTTGGTTTTTCTCACACTTGAGCTTATTATTCTATCCTATCTATAGGATCTTTATTTTTGTAGAAAAAGAATTAGTTTGTGGTCTTTTGATCACTAAGTTGTAAACCCTCCTACTTTGTGTTATCCCTTTTGTGTAAAGGTTAATTTTGGAGTGGTGGCTTTGTGCCCTATCCCTCTAGTGAGAGGTTGATTGGTTGTTGGCTTTGTGCCCATCTCTCATTTGTGAGGGTTGATTGAGTTTTGTGGTGGCTTTGTGTCTAACCTCTAAGTGTAGAGGTTGTGTTTGTAAAGAGAGGAGTTGTGTACTCCCGGTTATTGTATTGCCCCAAATCCTCAGTGGAGGTTCCCTGTGTGGGAGTCCTGTGTGGACAAGTTAGTGGAAATCCTTCTGTGTGAAGGCGGGGACGTAGAGCTGTGTGCTCGAACCTCGAAACATATCTCGGTGTTTGCGTTTGATCCATTGACTCTAACTCTCTCTTTTATATTGTGCCTTGCATCATTTCATATTGCACATTCATATATTATATGCTTGGCTTGTTTGAGTGTGCCTCACTTGTGTTTAACCACGAGAGCTTCATATAGCACCTCAACTCTTATTCAGAGGAATCAAAAGGAGTTAGTCCAGAGCCCTTCACTAGGAATTCGGCTACACTCGTTGGTTACATTAATTGTGTTGCAAATTAGTTTTTAATTTCCGCATTTTGTTCATTAGATTAGCCGTACACCAATTCACCCCCCTCTAGGTGTACTTTCAATTGGTATCAGAGCCTACGCTCCTGTTATTAGGTTTAACCACCTAGGAGTGTGATCTTGATTTTGCTAATCTATATTTGCATTTGCATTTGCACACATATTGTTTGCACTCATGGATGTCCCTCCCATGTTTGATATCTCTAGACTTGATATATGGAAGGTTCCGATGAGTTGTCATTTAAAAACCTTAGGTTATAGAGTTTACCTTGCCATTACCAAGGAATCCTACCTTAGTGATAGCAGGCATATAGAGGCCAATGCAAAGGCACTTAGAGTATCTCTTGATAAAGAATATTTACATGTGTTTTCTCACTATGAGTCCGCTTTTACAGTATGGAGCATTTTGACATCTCCCGAGCTACAAAGCTTATCGATAAGAAGAGGAGATCTAGGAGAGACAAGTCTGACGAACATTGCTTCATGGTCCAAGGGAATGACTCTCTTGAGGTACAATCGGAAACTCAACTAGATGCTAGCACTAGTTCCTATTGCAATGAGTGTTTAGAGACACAAGCCATGAATGATGAACTTGCTAAAAATTGTGAAAATTTGATTTCAAAATACAAACTTTTGAAAAAGGAAAGTCTTGGTTTAAAAGAAGAAAATAAAAATTTATCTTCTAGACTTGAGATTGTTTTGCAAGAAAGGGATGGGATTTCAAGTGGAAGTGACTCGCTTAAATCCCAACTTGATCTTACACTTAATGAAAACAAAATTTTGAAAAGTAAAAATGATTGTGAATATGTTTGAAGAAAAATGAGGATTTAACTTCAAAACTTGATTTTGTATTAAAAGAAAATAATTCTTTAAAAAATAAAATAAATTTGATTTCACAAGAATTGAAAGATTGTTAAAGAAAAATGTTTCTTTGAAAAATGATTTAGATTCTCATGTTTGTCATGCTAGTGTAGCTTCACATCCTAACTCACCTATTGCATGCACATCTTCTTCCATGATTGAAAATGATATTTGTATGCTTAAGAAGAGTGTTGAATGTTTAGGCTCCACTTTGAGCCATTGTGCTTTAAATCATACACGATTGGAATCTATGTTTCGAAAGAAACAAGTTCCTCTTATGCATGCACACAAACCACGGCATATACATACTCCTTACGGACACACTTATAACACGATGTATGCTCATGTGTACACATGTACACATTGTGGACGTAAGGGCCACCTTGTTAAATTTTGCTATGATAAGATACATGATGAAAATTTAGCAACAAAATTTGTTTCGGTTAGGAAAGGTGCTAACCCCCATGGACCCAAAAGAGTATGGGTACCAAAGACCACCCTATCTTATTTGATGTAGGTGTGGGCTCTCGCATGAAGTGAGAGTTATGGTGCCTTGGGTAGATGCGTTCCGAGTTTAAAGAGAACTATTTGGATGCATCACTTTCAAGGGGTGTTTGGTGGAAGGACCACCTTGTTTTGGAGACATGGAGAGTTGCCCTCATGGTTTTGATAACTATCTCTTACTCCTCATTATGTTTGCATGCTTTTAAATCATTCATTTATAGCATGTATTTTTTTAATGTTCATTATGCCATATGCCATGTTTATTAGTCCTATGACATGCATGATTAGTATTTGAGACACCCATGTTATATGGACCCATATTTAGTGTTCTCACTTTATTTAACTAATGTGTATGTCTTAGATCTATTGTATGTGCATTTACCATAATGAACATATGAGTTTTGTTTTGATTTCTATGCTTCATGTGTTTACTGTTTAGATGTTAGATTTCATCAAAACTTGGATATATACTTGAACAACTAGTAAGCTACAAATAGACTATTATATGTTTACGCTTAAACGCTCCTTTATACTTATTAGATGTGCTAGTATAGCCTAGTTTTGATGATTCATGCATTTGACTTGTATTCTCATTTTCTACATGTTTTTCATATTTTTATGTTTAGCTTCATGTATATGTCTATTGTGTCTAAACTGTTAGCTATACATATATATATCCTTGAGCCACTTGCCTTCATGCATATACTTTTGTGGACTCGTTTATATTTGGATCTGTATGTATACGGTAGTCTGTACATGACATACATATACCTTGAAGGAATTCTAGTTTTGATGTTTTTAAGGAATTTTGTATTTGAATTTGATTGCCTATTTTCATGACTTGTCTTTCACAAAACTTGTACACTCATATTCTTGATGTTTTCTCATGATTTTATTTTCATGAGTATTAAATGTGCTATATAGATTTTTGAGTGACATTGGTTTAGTGATTTTCATGTTTTATGGAATATAATTTTGTTTTATTCCTTACTTGAATATTTCGTACTAGTTTTCAAAATTTTCTTTTAACTAGTTGCGGTATTCTTCATATGGTAGAGTTTTTCAAACATACTATATTTTCAAACCTATTTTGAAAATCCCTACCCATTTAAGGGCGGTTGGTTGGGCGACCATGCCTTATATGCTTCTTATTGAAAATCCTTTTAAACATGTGCATGAAATGGGCGGTAGGTAATATGAGTCATACACTTGATCTTATTGTGTTTCAATTGGTATCATTGGATCTTTTCAATTGGTATCACTATTGATATTTTTTTTTTCGTATACTCATATATGTTTCTGTATATGTATGATTACACTTCAAATAGTATCATTTTCGATTGGTATTCAATTTTCCATACATATATATATGATTTATTTGTGCTTACTATATCTCTATATCTTTGAGTACAAATTTTAGTTATGCTAAGCTTGATTTCAAATGACTATTATATTTCAATTGATTATGTTTCAATTGGTATCTTATACAAGCTTATGCATCATTTTATTTGGTATTTCATAAAGGGGGAGAAAATTTATATTTCATCTTTTAATTGATATTTTACTCCCACACTTTATATTGAAATATGATTAAAAAAATGATATTGATTATTTTTGGTATCATATGCTTTTAATAAAAAAAATTACTTTCAATTGGTACTAATCTTTACATATTGATATCAAGATTACCTATAAGTTTACTCACAATAAAGAAAACAATAAAACAATGTTAACAATTGATATGTTTTATTGATATCAAAATTTTTGTTGAATTGCTCAAAATTATTTACTTACAATTGGTATTTAATTGGTATTTACTTACAATTGGTATCAATAGGTATTTAAATTTATATTAAAACATTTGTTTTATGTACCACATTATGTACTTTCAATTGGTATATTTCATTGATATCATGATGCACTAAATTAATATATTTTTTTCTTATAATTGGTATCATAACGTTTTGATTAGATTTCACCCCTCATTGATTTTTTGTTTAAGACAAAAAGGGGAGAATATTGTTTTCTTTGATCCCTTTGTTGATGATTGACAAAAAGGGGGAGAAGTATGTGAGTTTATATGCATGTTTATTGTTTAATATGCATGTTTATTGTTTATTTGTAAGGTTGTTTCATATTGATATTTTTATTATTGGTATCAAAAGTTTTAGTGATTATCTTTCCAATTGGTATCAAGAATTTTGTTTTATTGATTGGTATCAAGAGCTTAAGTTTTTCATTGAATTTTTATTGGTATCAAAAGCAATTTTTTAAGAACATTTTATTTTAAAAAGGTAAAGGAATTTATTTTAAAAGTTTGGTATCAAGAGCATGTTTATTTCATGTTTGGTATTAAGAGCATGTTCATTTCATTGTTTTTATGCATGTTGATGCATATTCATGTTTAGTGTTCATTGCATACATTTATTGTTTATTGCTATGCATGAGTTTAAAGGGGACCTTCTTTGAAGCTTAACTTTAATCCATGCATATATAACTCCATGAGTTTTGTCATCATCAAAAATGGGGAGATTGTTGGCCCAGAGGCCTTCCACTCTAGTTTTGATGATGATTAACTCATGTAGTTATGTTTACTAATGATCTTGTGATGTTTAGTTTCAGATACTTAACAAGATATTAGTAGGTGATTAGCTTCAACAAAGGTGTTTTGGAGCTTTTCACATGGTGATTCAAGAGCCCGAGCGTCAAAGTTCATATCTAGCACTCGTTGGAGTCAAGTTCGGTGGATCACGGTTTGGATCGAGTCGACTTGGAGATGGCACTCTACAAGAAGACTTCGGTATATACTTTAGATTATATTTTAGATCACTTGTTTAAGTTTCGTGTTTTGCTTTTCAGTTTTTGTTTAACTGATCTTGGTTTTCATGACTAGATAGAATCAACAAGTTTACATGGTTTAATGTATATTAGATTTGTTCTATATACATGTATGCTTCAACTATTTAAACAAACTTAGTTTGATAGTCTATTCATGAGTTTGGTGTTTTGGTATTTTAACAAAACATATTTTAGATTTTAAGTCAAAAACATTGATATATATATTTTTATGTATATTGGATTATATCCATATACAACATGCTTCAAGTTGTTTAAGTATCATGTTTTTGTGTTTGGATAAGTTTTGGACAAAACGAATTTTCAATTCAAAAATCCAAGTTTTGAAAAATACGGAATTTGATTTTCGGTAAAATTTTCATAACACAAAAAGAGTTCAAAATGTTTGTAACTTGGTTTGATTTTACTCAAACAAGTTTGTATTTCAAAAAAAAATATAAGAACTTATTTTTGTGGATTTTTAGAGAAATTATGGAATTTATTTGATGATTAAAAACTATGTTTTTCAAGTCCTAAAATGTTTCTGCCAGGCCCCGGCGATGGACCGACCGGTCGACCAGCGGTGGACCGATTGGTCGACCGTATGTGTACAAAATGTGCACAAGGCCACTTGGTTTGGCCGGTCGACCGTGCGGTCGACCGACTGTAGCATCCTTACTCTCAGGTAAGGACGGTCGACCGGGCGGTCGACCGGAGTTTGGCAACGGTCAAATTTTGACCGTTGGCCGGTCGACTGGCCGGTCAACCGATGGTCAAATCTGACCATAATTGCTGCCAACGGATAATTTTTTCTTGAGGCTATAAATTGGGTTTTCTCTTAATAGTTTTTAACAAGTTTTTGGAGAGCTTATTTTCTGGTCTTACTAGTGTTTTTACAGCAATCAAAAAGAAGTTTTAGGCTCTAAAGTTCACATTTGATTTGGTGTTTTTCTAGGGTTTGAAAAATCAAAGAAAAGTGATTTTGGGAAAAGTGTTTTTGGTTCAACTTCTTCATCCTTATTTTTAGTTTTTCCCAAAGATTTTCTTTGAGTATTTATTTTCCATTCCTTTGGTTTTTCTCACACTTGAGCTTATTATTCTATCCTATCTATAGGATCTTTGTTTTTGTAGGAAAAGAATTGGTTTGTGGTCTTTTGATCACTAAGTTGTAAACCCTCTTACTTTGTGTTATTCCTCTTGTGTAGAGGTTGATTTGGAGTGGTGGCTTTGTGCCCTTTCCCTCTAGTGAGAGGTTGATTGGTTGTTGGCTTTGTGCTCATCCCTCATTTGTGAGGTTGATTGAGTTTTGTGGTGGCTTTGTGCCTAACCTCTAAGTGTAGAGGTTGTGTTTGTAAAGAGAGGAGTTGTGTACTCCCGCTTATTGTATTGCCCCAAATCCTCAGTGGAGGTTCCCTGTGTAGGAGTCCTGTATGGACAAGTTAGTGGAAATCCTTCTGTGTGAAGGCGGGGACGTAGAGCTGTGTGCTCGAACCTCGAAACATATCTCGGTGTTTGCGTTTGATCCATTGACTCTAACTCTCTCTTTCTTATATTGTGCCTTGCATCATTTCATATTGCACGTTCATATATTATATGCTTGGCTTGTTTGAGTATGCCTCACTTGTGTTTAACCACGAGAGCTTCATATAGCACCTCAACTCTTATTCAGAGGAATCAAGAGGAGTTAGTCCAGAGCCCTTCACCGGGAATTCGGCTATACTCGTTGGTTACATAAGTGTGTTGCAAATTAGTTTTTAATTTTCACATTTTGTTCATTAGATTAGCTGTACACCTATTCACCCCTGCTCTAGGTGTACTTTCAATATTATATAATTATTACTTCATTCCTACATCTATTCTGTAATAATTCTTATAACTTACTTGTCTTAATGTCTAAATTCATGCAGGATATGATAGAGAGAAGATAAGCATAAATTCCATCCAATTAAATTCAAAAGTTCAAATTAACAGGAATCTATTCAAATCTAGAGCTTCTAACTGCATCTTATCGGAAGATCAGACATATCAGATGAGATAATACCAGTCTAAATTCAAAAAAATAAATTTTTTAAGACCCAATCGGTTTCACTGAAGATAAATAGATATTCATAAATTCTAGAAGAGAAATTAAAAATTCAAGAGGATAAAAAGATAGAGAGAAGATCAACGGACGAGATAAAGAATCATATTTGGATATAAGGAGAAAACTCCAAGAAAATTCGGAGTTTTAAATCAATTTAGACTCAGATTCATATTAGATACATGTTAGCATTTTGAGCTTAACTTTCGCCATAAATACTCAAATCTGATGATTAAAGATACTCCAGAAAGAAGACTTAAAGAGATATAATTCTTATGTTGATCATTATTTCAATTCTGTTGTAATTCATTTTCAGTAATCAACACACCGACTAGCTGCAGACCAATTCAGAATTAAATTTCTACATAAAATTCTGGATAACTCAAATCAAATTTGAAGATAAAGGGATGATTCAACTTCAAAAATTGATAATAGTTTGCTTTCCAAGTCAAGAGATAGGATATTATCTTAATATCCAAAGTTCAAATTCAAGTTCTAAATATGGTTACACAACTTCTACTGGGAGCCTATCTACTACTTCTACTATAAATAGAGGGATAGAACATAGGGAAAATCACATGATCTTCTTATCACATCTTCTTCTCAACACAAGTCCTAAGGGGAGGACTCCATAGCGCAACTCCGGAGAAAGTTTTAGGGTTAGAATTCTTCTTTGTCCATTGTATTTTCATTTTGAGAGAAAAAAATTATAAAGAGAAGACGGGGTGCTTGTAATTGATGGTGATAACTTCAATAAAGGTTTTCTGTTCTTTTCAATTTAGTTCTTTTGTTCACTTTATTTACTTTTATTTGCTTTTTTATGCTTTTATTTTAATCATGCCTCCTTTATAGCTTGGATTAGGGAGAGTTTCTTAATAATAAGATAGAAAGAGTTATCTCTAGAATGACACTAGATATAGTCTTCCTTAAAAATAGTTATATTGAGAGTGACAACCAATGGAACCATCCCACTTCTCTTCATCATGACTCAACTTAATTGATCACTTGCTTTCCTTTAATTACTTCAAGGTATATTTTTTCTTTTCTTGTTTATTTTTTTCAAACTTAGTAATCTAAACAATAACACCATCTTCTTCTACCATCTTCTTCTTAACTTAACATTTTTATTTTCTTTTTATAAAACTGAGAAGATAAGTATTAACTTATTTTTGGTAAATTAAAAGAAAAAACTTACTTAATTGCTTCTATCGTTGTCCCTCCCTGTGCATCACGACCTGCATAGCCACTTGCTATTGCGGTAGCATTGAGGACCTAGCACTTCTCTAAACGCGGAATTTTTCTATAGGTTTGGCTCGATCAAAATTTTGGCGTCGTTGCTGAGAAGGGACATTAAGTTTTCTTTCTTTTTGATTTAATTTGACGAATTAATCGATTTTTCTTCTCTGTTTTGGTGTACAGGATATAATTTCAGAAAACAAAGAGCTGCAGTGAACATATAGCATACCTGAGCCTCCACTCTTGAGGAGTTTAGGGGACCTAACTATTGCTGTGAAAACGCGGCTATTGCCTCATTTGTGCAACAAAGCAGCGAGAACTCCTAACCTGCTTTCTTGCAGGTAACTTGATTTTCAGAATTAGCTCTCTGCAGCTATTAGTTTATCTGTTTAACTCACTCCGTATATTTTTCTAACCTCAATAGTAACATGGTTGCTTTGTAAATGCTAAAAAACGTTTAGACTCTTGCATCTTAGGGCACGTGTCTAATTCGTTTATCTTTTGCTGTTGAAGAGTGTTGGAGCTAAGGTATGTGTGCATTACATATAGTTTAGGAAACATATTTTGAGTGATTCATTTTGCTTGAGTATTACCTTTTGCTTTATCCTTATACACTACTCTAAAAAGATTAAGGGCATATCCTTACACAAGATAAGGTGGGGAAGTCATTATCCTCTCTTAGCCCACATACCATCTCCTTACTTACTAACCCAGCCTAATTAAAATTGAGTAGACGTTGGTCCTTGGAACATCTCAGACTCAATAGGAGATTGATCTAAGGGAAAGTTGTTAAAGTTTGAATCTTATCAAATCGGTATCGAAGGTTGGGGATTGAGAGGTGAAACCTCAAAGAACAATAGTTTGATATAATTAGGCCTGCTATTCAAGCACAGATAGCTCCCACGGGTCTTGCCCCTACCGGCCAATTAACTTGTGCTCAGGTTCTGCAATACATCTTCAGTGGATAATCAACAGTTAGGAGTCGTCTAGGTCTAAAAGTCTATCCTAACTTAGGTTAGATTTTTTTTTCTTTTTGTTTATTTATTTGTTTGTTTTAGTTTTTGATATCTTTGTGATATGAATTACAATTATAATTTTTTCAATGCATATAGTGATTCATACTTCGTCCCAACCTCTTTCAATTCAGATATTACTAACATGGCATTACATAACTTTAACAAACCAAGTATGCCAGATTGGTCTTATCTGAATCAATATATGCCCCAATTCTAGTATTATGAACAAGATTAGGATAATCATCACCACTTTTCACCGAGTCAGTGGGGATTCAACTCTCCCGACTTTTACTATCAACAACCTTACAAACAAACAACTTCATATACTCTATACCAAGACCAACCTATAGAAGAAAAATATTCTTTAAAAAAGTGTTTCGAAGCCTTCCTTGAGCCCACATGACTAGTACAAGTCATAGAGGAGTCAATTCTCCTAAACAATTCCTAAATCCAAGATGCTTACTTTAATTTTTAAGTCCCACCACAATAAGAAGAACCTATTGACTTAGAAAAGAGTATGAAAGACCTGATTCAGTTCGAAAATAATGTTACCCAATCTATCAATAGGCTAGAAGCATAAGTGAGTCATTTGGTAAACAAAATTAATGATAGGAATGAGGAAGCTTCACCTAAGATTTTTTTGATAATTCCTAATTCTCCTAGCCATATTGACGAAGAATCATGGTATCTTGGAGATTTTAACCAAGATTCAATTTCACCATGAAAATTTAAACTTGGCCAAAACCAAACCATTGACAAATTGATAAGTTTTCATTTCAATGAGATTGAACTTAAAGATGAATGTGACATTGATTCCCAATGTTGTGATTCACTTTCACTTTTTGAATCTATGCTGACTCCGGTATTCTTACCCGATTTGGACCCAATTCGAAGCTAATACTGATTGCTATTCCTATTCTTATAGAGCTTGAAAATGAATCACCTATTTTGGATTATCACATTTCATTGTTGGGAAATGAATATGAACTTCAATTCTATAATTTGGATCAACCTGAGCCAACTCCGACTCTCGAACCTAAATTTGATTTAAGTTTTATTCTCGAGTCAGTATTAGTTCCTATTCCTTTAACTATTAAGCCCAAATCATCTATTTTATAAAACAATAGTCCATTGTTGGACCAAGGTTTAGATTAATATGACTCCGTGATGATATCCCAAGATTGGTCGTATAACCGACAAAAATTTCATGCTAGGATCTTGCATGATCCTATCATATTGGGGAGTATAAAAATGTTAATAGAAAAAAGATCATGAAAGGTAGGTTTCCACTGATTTGCAACTTGCAGACATTTTTACTAAACCACTAGATTATAATAGATTTTTATTCATTTGTGGTGAGTTAAATGTTTGTATTATGGATTTATAAGTTTTGCAATTATTTCAAGTATTTTTAAATCCTTTGTACATGTATTTTTCAAATTAATATCTCTTTCATATTTGACGTTTTTCCCCTTTCTGATGATGACGATACTTATTAGGTTATATATGCATAGATTAGCTTCATAAAAGCTCCCCCTTAACTTATACATATCAATAAAACATGTAGATATTCCATGTAAGCTCAAGATACCAATAAAACACACACACACACACACACACACACACACACACACACACACACACACATGCATGCATAAACAATTAATCAAACGTATATATATAATCCCAAATTCTTCTACCCTTTTTTTCACTCATCAACATAGGGGTAAGGAAAAAAAATCAATACCAATAAACATATTTTAAAACAAAATTTTGATACCAATAAAATAATCAGTTGAAAGAACCAATTGAAAGAATGAATCTTTTTATCAATTGAAAATTAAACATTCTTTTTACTAATGAAAAGAAAACGATCTTTTATCAATTGATACCAATAGAAGGAAATGATATCAATTGAAAGTAAAAACTAATAATTTTTTTAGGTAAACACTAAAACCATTTTGCAATAACGATACCAAATTGAGAATAATATCAATTTAAGATTATTGATACCAATATTGAAAATGTTTGTAGATACCAAAATAAAGTATTTTTAATCATAAAGAGGGAGAGTAAGATACCATTGAAAATAAAACTAATTGAAAGATAAAATAAGATTTTTTTCTCCCCCTTTATACCAATAAAAACTTGAAGGCAATTGACATTAAGAATTAAATCAAGCTTAGCGAGAAATAATTTGTGCTAAAAATATATGGCACAAGTTTAAAGCATAAGATAAAAAATCATGTATATGTATCAGAGCAATATAATATTAATTTAGATATGATCCATACATATATAGAAAACATGAGTACACAAAATGAATTTTCATTGCAAATTATGTATATCTATAACTACCACCCAATTCATGCACATATTTGAAAGATATTCAATTAATATAAGGCATGGTCTCTCATCCAATCACCCTAAGATGGTAGAAGTTTTCAAAAAATAAAATTTAAAAATAATTTAACATAATTGAAAACTCCACCAATTGAAGAATAACAAGACTAGTTTTATGATAATTTTGAAAACTAGTACGAAATCCTTCAAATAAAGAATAAAAAAATATATATTCCATAATATATGAAAACTACACAAGAATTGACACTCAAAAATTGATAAAGCTCATATAAGCTCATGAATCAAAACCATGAGTAAACAAAAGATATATAGAGTGTATAAAAATCATGTAATCAATAAAATCATGGAAATAAGGCATTGAAGCTTAATTGAAATTTTTTTTCATAAAATCATCAAATCTAAATAAGCTTTAAGGTATACGTGCATTTTGTCGAAACGAAAAGTATACATATATACCCCAAAATAAACGAGTTCATAATAGAATTTTGCATGAAGGCAAGTAACTCAAGGATATACATGTATATCTATTAATTTTAGATAAAATTAATATATACATGAAGCTAAACACATTTTTATGAAAACATGTACAAAATAGGGAATACAAGTTAAGATGCAAGAATCATCAAAATAAGGTAAAATAAGTACATCTAATGAGTACAAATAAGCAATAAAACATAAACACATGATAATCAAATATGGCTCACTAGTTGCACAAGTGTAAACACAAGTTTTAATGAAAACTACATCTAAACAAGTAATCAAAACATGATGTACAAAAACATAAACAAAAATGATTAGGTAAAATTCATGTGTTTTAGAACTAGAAATACACAATAGCTAAACTAAAGTGAGAAAAAATATAGATTCATATAAACATGAGTATATCTCAAAGACTATCTATATATATATCACATGTCTAATAACATTTTATTTAACATAATGAGCATCAAAATCAAAATATGACATGCGAAAAAAATATATTCATATAAAAGCATGTAAACAAAAATAAGAGCTAGAGATATTTACTAAAACTAATGAACTAGTCTCTAGATCTCCAAAGCATGGTGGTTTTTCCACCAAACTTCTCTTGAAAGTGATGCATCTAAAAATATGATCTTTAGGCTCAAATCGTATCCACCATCAAGCCACCAACACTCTCACGTCAAGTGAGGGCTCACACAAACATCAAATAAGGTAGGGGTGACTTTTGGTACCCGAACTTTCTTGGGTCCATGGGAGTTAGCACCTTTCCTAACCCAAATAAACTTATTTACAACATTTGAATTATATATTCTATCATAACAAAACTTTACAAGGTGACTCGTATGTCCACAATGTGTACAAATGCACACATGAGCATATATAGTGTCATGTGTATGTACATGAGAAGCATGTGTATGCCGTGATTTGTGTGTATATGTGGGTATGTTTCTTTCAAAACATAGATCCCAATCTCTTGTGGTTCATGACACAATGGCTCAAAGTAAAGCCTAAACAATCCACATTCTTCTTTAAAATACAAATATCATTTCTAATAATTGAAGAAGAAGTGGAGCATGCAACATATTTATCACTAGTAGATGGAGTACTAGAAACATGACAAACATGAGAAGAAATATTATTTTTCAAAGAAACAATTTTGTTTTTTAAAACATCATTTTCTTTTAAAACAAAATGTAGTTTTGAAGACAAAACCTTATTTTTCTTCAAAATATGATCAAAATCAATTTTACTTTTTAAATTTTCATTTTCTTTTAAAACAAGGTCAAGTTGAATTTTCAAGGAGTTCTTTTCACTTGAAATCTCAACCCTCTCTTAAAAAACTATATTAAGTTTATAGAACAAATTTTTTTCTTTTTTAATTCAAAAGTTTTCTTTTTCAAAAGTTTATATTTATTTAACAAGTTTTCACAAAATAGGAAAAGCTCTTCATTTAAGGCATGGGCATCCATACTATCATGATCATCATTAGAAGAGGTAGCACTATCATCAAGATGAATTTCTAAGTTTACCTCAAGGAAGTTATTCTCTTGGACTATGAAGTAAGCTTGGTCGGACTCATCTCCACTAGATTTCTTCTCCAAAACATGTGTCATTTGTTCCTTGGGAGAAGTCAATATGTTCCACACTGTAAAAGCGGAATCATAATGAGAAATCAAAGAAAGATTATTTTTGCTAAGTGTGTGCCTAAGTGCCTCTAAGACTTGTGCATTAGCCTCTAGGTGCTTATCATTATCAACATATGATTTCTTTATAGTGGCAAAGGTAAACATGCAATCTTAGGACTTTAAGGTATGCACTCATCTTAAACTTTCACATATTAATGTTAGAAACATCATACATGGGAGGGGCAAGGAACTCCATGAGTGTATAAACTATATGTGTGCAATGCAATACTAGATTAGCTATTTAAGGATCTCACTCCTAAGTGATTAAACCGAATATTAGAAGCAAGGACTCTGATACCAATTGAAAGTGCACATAGAGGGAGGTGAATAGGTGTACTAGTTAATCTAGGACAAATGATATGAATTTAAAACTAATTGCAAGTACACTATGTGTAACCAAGAGTGAGTCTGAATTTCCCGTGAAGGGCTTTGGAGCTACTCCTTGAGATTCTTCTAAACTAAGAGTTGAGGTGCTATTAAAAGCTCTCTTGGTACAGACACAAGTGTGGGCACACAATCAATTCCAAGCATGTATATAATATGAGCAACGTAAAGTAATACAATATATAAAGAGATATACAGTTGAGAGATAGTGAATCAAACGCAAACACAAAGATATATTTTGAGATTCTAACCACTGCCCTACGTCCCTGTCTTCACACAGAAAGATTTTCACTATGTCCACACAAGACCTTCCACAAAGGGATCTCCACTGAGGAATTACAACTCAACACTGAGAGTACACAACTCCTCTATCAAACACAAAACCTCTACACAAGAGGTAGGCACTAAGCCTGGAACAAAGCAAAAAAATACACTCAGTGATCACAAAGATCACAAACAATCACTTGGTAATCTCAAATGATCACAAACAAATTTTCTCATAAAAACAAGATCCTATAGATAGGTTTAAAATTGATAGCTCAAGTGTGAGAAAATAAAGTGTTTTGGAAAAGGAAACACAAAGAAAACACTTAGGAAAAAAACTCTAGATAAGATATAGAAATTTTGGATAAGAGCTAGAATCCCAAAACTTATTTTCTTTTGATTTTTCAAAAACTTTGAAACAAATAAAGATAGAGAGATTAAACATCTAAAACTTATTTTGAAAACTTGCTAAAAGCTCTGTAGAAGATAGAAAATTTGGCTCTCAAAAATCTTAGTGAAACAAACCTCAAGGACCCATATTTATAGGGTCTTGAAAAACTAGCCGTTGGGGTCTGGAATAGGCCCAGATTGGCATGTCGGTTGACTGCCCGGTCGACAAGCCAATGGTCAGATTTCTGACCGTTGAGGTTATCGATCGATCGGCCGATTGACTGCCCCAAGGTAATTTACCTATCGGTTGACTGACCGAGGCCAGAACCAGAAAGTGAACTATCTGGTCGGTTGACCGGACGGTCGACGGGGGCTAGATCCAGAAAGCTAGCTCTCTGGATCGGTCGGCCGCACGATCGACCGGCCTAATGGCCAGAGCTTTGTGCACATCCTGTACACATCGGTCGACCACCCGGTCGACCGAGATCTGGTCCAGTCGACGGGTCGGTTGACCGTCAGAGGTCTCAGGCTGGGTTTTAGGGTTTGAAAACTTGGTCTTTTAAATACCCATAAAATCCCATAAAACTATATAAAGTCCACAAAAAAAGTTCTTATAAATATTTGAAGAGCAAATATATGTGACTAAAATTCAACACATATTTCAAACAATTTGAACTATTTTTGTTATATAGAAATTAAGTTCTAAACTGAAAACGATATTTTCATAAACCAACTTCTAAAGGAAAATATGTTTTTTCTTTTAACTTTTACAAATACAAAAATAAGATATTTAAACTCATTTTGAAGCATAGTATATATGGATAGAGTCCAATACACATAAAGATATTTCCATGTTTTTGACATTAAAGCCAAAACTAAGTTTTGTTAAAAATAAAACTTGAAACCTTGAACTAGATATACATCAAAAATAAGTTTTAAAGCATTAAGAACCAAATAATGTATGTGGATAAATCCAACATACATAAAATCATGTAAACTTGTTTTGATTCAATCTATTCATGAAAACCAAAGATATGTTCTTGAAAGTCGGAGACGGTTAAATTAAAATCAAAAACTATTTTAACTTGTATGTGTGTGAACTTGAGCATATCAAGACTATTCTATCCTTACACAAGATCTAGACAAAAACTAAACAAAACAAACCAAGATTTTCTTGTCGATCTTCATCTTCAAGATGACTCGATCCAAACTTGATTTAAAATGAGCTTGACTCTAACCGAGTGCTAGATGTGATTTTGATGCGCGAGCTCTTGAATCATTTGTGTTAGCTTCCAAACTAGACTTTGAATCTTTTGTTGAAGTTAAACACCTACTAAGATCTTGATCAATATCTGAAACTTATTAAACACAAGATTATTAGTAAACTAACCTTCATAAGTTAGTCATCATCAAAACTAAGGTGAAAGGCCTCTGGACCAACAATCACGTCGGCGGCGAGGCAGTTCGCCTCGCCAACATGGCGTTCGCGCTCGTGGGGATCATTTTTTGGTTCATCCGGGGTCGCCAACCCCGGACGAACCTATAATTTTCCTATGTATTTTCCCTCCAGGGTTGGCAACCCCGGACGAGGAAAATTATTTTTCTTTTAAATTTTGGCTCATCCGAGATTGGCAACTTCGGACAAGCAAAAAATTGAAAAATAATTTTTGTTTGTCTAGGGTTGGCCCAGATTAAAATAATATTTTTTCAAATCCCTCTCTCTCCTCTCCTCTCTCCCTCTCTCCTCCTCTGAGGCACCCACCGGTCACACCATCGCTGACGAGGCTGCCACCTCCTAGGCTAGTGATGATGAGGCCAGCAGCGGCTACGGCGAGCCGCAACAACCCCGGTCCACGAGGAGCAGTAGCTCCACGATGGCGGCCACAAAGGGAGGGATTGAAAATTAATTTTATTTTATTTTTTCTCTGGTCCAGGTTGCCAACCCCGGACAAACTTGACTTGGGCAAAAAATTACCCAAGGTTGGTTCTCTAAAATTTTTTAATCTTTTTATGCTCGTGCAGGGTTGGCAAACCGGGCAAACCAAAAAACAACATGACGTCGTGCGGGCGCCACGCTGGCATGGCCAACCGCCTCATTACCGACGTGGTATATCAGAGGTCAATTTTTGGAATTAATTTGAAAGAGGTCAATTTTTTGGATGAAATATTTTTTGTGTTTTTTTAAAAATAAGCCACAGAGTAATGATAATATCTAAATATAGTATATATAGTAAAAATATCTTTTTCTTTCTCCCTGTTTTTATAAATTTTTTCAAATCTACTTTTTCTTTCTTATACCCCTTTTGCTTTTCTTTTGACTAAAATTTATTTTTCCACTGCCTTTTTCTGATTATATTATTCTTTGTGTATTCAACATTTTTGTTCATTCTTTTCATCCTTTTTCCTATTCCATTGTTATTATTGTTTTGTTTATTTTTTCGGAAAATGGGTTTATACTGTTATAATTTTCTCATTTTTTCTTTCATTAATGGTTAATTCTTAATAATATTTTTCTTTTTTATTCCTCATTCTTATACTTTTATATTTTTTTTCTTTTTCTTCTTTTATTATCTTATTTCTTTATCTTTCGTTTCTTTTTCTTCTTTTCTTTTTACCAATATTATTTCACTTTTTTAAATATTAATTTGATTTTTATCCAATTTTTCTTCTCTTCTTTGTTTTTGTTTCTTTATTTTATTTTCATTCTATATTTTTATTTTCATTTTCTTTGTTTTCTTTCTCTTCCATTTTTCTTTTATTTCTATCCTATTTATTTATTTTGATTCATCCTTTGACTTTTTATCACAATATTTTTAATTTTATTGTTTTTAATTGTTTCTTTTCTTTTTTCTTTTTGTCCGAGTCTATTCAATCTAAATTGCTCTTAAAAGTAAATAATTTATAATACGAGCATAATTTTGTCCCCCTCTCGTCCCTTTCCCTCCCGCTTTTTTCTATCACGTGCATGACATGTGATAATAAAGTCCTATTGTAATGAAAACTCACAAATTACGAAAACTCCATCTCTTTAACTATTTCTTTCTATCGTCTTAATATAATTAGAATTAAAACTCTCAAATTAAATAATCTACTACTACTCTTAGAAGCAAATATTCAAAAACTCATGAATATTTTCTGTCCCCCATTTTGTCCTCCCTATTTTTCTCTATCATGTATTTTCATTAAAAATTAAATATTTTCTCTAGAAATAAAAATCTCTCTACATAATTAGGGAAAAAAAGAAACACCGTACTTCAAAAAGAAGCAATGATCCAACTATCTCATCTCACCCCCTAAATCTCCCCCTCTCTTCTCTCTCCACCCTCAAAGAAAAAAATATAAACGACACCGCGCCTCTCCCCTCTCCTGTTCAGCGCTCTCTCTCAAACTCTTTATCTCTCTCCCAGACTTTCTCTCTCTTAGATAATCTTAATTTAGTCCAAAATTTATACTTATATTTGTGCCTTAATCATCAATTCAAATCACGATTCTTTAATACCATGTAAAAAACTTTGATTTTTTATAATTTTGTTATATTCATTGTAGATTTTGTAGTCTGGTTGCTTTCATTTGCAAGTAGTCTTGGCTCTAAAATGAGAGCTGAAATTGTAGTGAAAATATGATATTCATGATAATTTGAAGTTTTTGTTGATAAGTTAGTTGTGAAGTTTGATCTTATAGTTCTATATGATTTTTTACTTATGCTACATGATTGTAAAATTTTGTGATTTTTTATGATTTTGTTATGTTTCACTTCAGATTTTGTAGTTTGGTTGCTTTCAGTTGCAAAGATTCTGGGATTCTAAAGTGGGATTGAAATCTGTCGTGGTCAAAAATTGAACCTCACCAAGATGCTAACATATGTGTGAGCAACTAAGTTCCCCTTTTTGAAGCCTCTGCATCATTTAGCAGCCTCTGTCACATCGGATCCTCCCGATAACATTCACATTTCTCAGAGTCAATCCATACCATATCCAAGTCAGCCTTCGAATCTTCGAAACCCAGAACCATCTTGGAGATACCTTTTGTTCCGAGGACATCACCCTCTGGAGTCATCTGCTGTCCAAGGTTCCTGACTTCATCACAAATCAGAAGTTCCCAGTAACGACCACAGAGATCTCCGCTTGCAGTTTCGCCGCTTCTCTTCTCCACGTTGAAGATGTGTAACACCTCTATATTCAAGGAAGACAGTTTCTGCATTAATTCTAACAGTCAAGCACCCATTATCAAAGTTGTTACAACAAACCCATACATGAAGATTATGAAACCCTGTCAGCTCTCTGTCGCCATTAACAATTCAGTAAAATAACCCTTCTCCTGTAGTGAGAAGGACGAACTTTTTGCTATCCTTTCAATCCTAACACAATACACACTAACCAATGCTTATAATTCCTGTAAACCTACGAATTATAGTGAAACTTTCAGCCTCCTCCTTCTTATGATTTTTTCGGATTTGGGTTTTCACATAAAAATCTTGTGTCTGCATCTGTTGTCTGTATTGTGATTATTATTTTGCACTTACACACTGAACTCATACTCTAGCTTGTGGTGTGGATCGATCGTCTAATCACTCGCAACAGAAAAATTTCACCACAAACTGATGCTTTTATTGAGATCTGAATCTCAACACTCAAGGTCTCTCCCTTAAAAACCTTCCTCAAAAAGTCTCAACAATAGCGCCGATGGCTCCAAGAAAGTGAGCTCTCATCGTCAATGGTGCAACATCCAAAGGCAAGGCTGTCAGCACCGCTCGGATACGGTCCCCACCTACCAATGATCAGTGACGTACCACCAAGGACACTGATTCCTCCTCATCACAGGAATCGATTGCCAATTTCCAGCTATTTGGACACATATGTTGCATAATTATTACTGCATTACTATATCTATTCTGTAATAATTCCTACAACTCACTTGTCTTAATGTCTAAATTCATGCAGGATATGATAGAGAGAAGATATCACAAATTCTATCCAATTAAATTCAAAATTTCAAATCAATGAGAATCTATTCAACTCTAGAGCTTCTAGAAGCCATCTTATCTGAAAACTGGATATATCAGATGAGATAATGCCAGTCTAAATTCAAAAAAAAATTTGAAGGCCCAATCGGTTTCACTGAAGATAAATGGATATCTCATAAATTTTAGAAGACAAATTGAAAATCCAAGAGGATAAAAAGATAAAGAGAAGATCAATAGATGAGATGAAAGCAATCAAATTTGGAGATAAGGAGAAACTTTAATAAAATTCGGAGTTCTAAATCAATTTAGACTCAGATTCAGACTAAACATTTTAGCATTTTCCGCATAATATTCACTACATATACTCAAATCTGATGATTCAAGATGCTCCAGAAAAAGGACTTAAAGAGATACAATTCTTATGTTGTTCACTGTTACTAGTTCTATTGTTTGTTAATTCATATTCAATAATCAACACGCTGACTAACTGCAGACCAATTCAGAATTGAATTTCTACATAAAAATCTAAATAAATCAAATCAAGTTTGGAGATAAGGAAAGAATTCTAATTCAGAAATTGATAATAGCTTGCTCTCTAATTCAAGAAATAGGATATTATCTTAATATCTAAAGTTCAAATTCAAGTTCTAAAGATGGTTGCACAACTTCTACTCAGAGTCTATCTACTACTTCTACTATAAATAGAGAGGTAGAACATAGGAAAATCACATCATCTTCTCATCATATCTTCTTCTCAGCACAAGTCTGGAGGGGAGGACTTTACAGCGCAACTTCGGAGAAAGTTTTAGGGTTAGGATTCGTCTTCGTCCATTATATTTTCAGTTTGAGAGAAAAAATTGTAAAGAGAAGATGGAGTGCTTGTAATTGATGGTGACAGCTTCAATAAAATTTCTTCTGTTCTTTTTAATTTAGTTCTTTTGTTTGCTTTAGTTACTTTATTTACTTTTATGTGCTTCCTGTTGGCCCAAAGGCCTATCACTCTAGTTTTGATGATGATCAACTCATGTAGTTATGGTACTAATGTCTTGTGTTTAATTAGTTTCAGATTTGTGATCAAGATCTTAGTAGGTGTGTAGCTTCAACAAAATATTTAAGATCAAGTTTTGAAGCTAGAACGGTTTGATTCAAGAGCTTATGCATCAAGACCACATCAAGTACTCAAGATGAGTCTAGCTCTATAGATCAAGTTTGAACCAAGTCAAGAAGATGAGAAGACTTCAAGTGAAGACTTCAAGAAGAAGAATTGTGTCTAGGTTTGCTTTTTATAAGATTTTGTTTTAGATTAAAATGTAAAGGATAGAATAGTTGGTGGATTGCTCAAGTATATCTTACACACACACACACACTCTTGATTTAGATGAGTTTTCATAAAAGAATTTCTATTTTGGAAAAATACAAAGAGTTTTTACCGGTTTGGTTTTTTTGGTATTCAAAGTTTACATGTCTTTAACCAAAACTATGTTTATACTTAATGACAAAAACATAGATATTTCACCATATATGTGTAGTGGATCATATCCATACACTCTATGCTTTAAAAGTGTTTAAAATATCTTATTTTTATATTTAGAGAAGTTTTGGAAAAATCAATTTTGGACAAATACAGTTTTTGTTTTTAGCCAAAATTTATAAGTTACAAAAATAGTTCAAATTGTTTGTAACATGTCTTGATTTTACTCAAATATGTTTGTATATCAAAGTATAATACTGAAACTATTTTTGTAGATTTTTCGTGAATTTATGGGATTTATTTAAGAAATAAAAACCAAGTTTGTCAATCCCAAAATTGACCTGACCTGGCTTCTGTCGGTCGACCGGACCGGTCGACCGAGCTTGAAGTCGGTCGACCGAGTCGGTCGACTGACGTGCACAGACGTGCACGCCAGTTTTGACTGGAGGGCAGGTCGACCGACCCGGTCGACCGCAGAGAGCTTCTGCTCTCTGGAAAGGCCTCGGTCGACCGGGCGGTCGACCGGACAGAGAGTCTGCTCTCTGTATCTAGGCCACGGTCGACAGGCCGGTCGACCACTGGCACAACGGTCAGAAATTTGACCGTTGGTCGGTCGACCGGGCGGTCGACCGACAGACCAACCTGGCTCCCAACGACTAGTTTTTCTAGCCCTATAAATTGGGGCTTTTGGGGGCTGTTTTACACAAGATTTTTTAGTAAATTTTGAGCCAGTTTTTCCAACTCTATTAGGTGTTTATCTCCACTTGTTTAAGGGCCAAAATTGCCATATCAAAAGGAGATATTTTCAAGAGTGTTTTGAAAAGAGATTTTTTTGTATTTTCCTCCACCATTTCAATCCTAGTTTTCTCACACAAACACTTGAGCTATCCATTGCTATATCTACCTATAGGGTTATTTGTTGTGAGAGGATTTTAGGTGATCAAAGTGTTGTGATTACCAAAGTTCATTCTTGTACTTTGAGGAGGCGGACTTGCGGGTTCGCGGTGTTTCGAGTTCGTGTGTGAACTAGGTGTTTGAGGTGCGGCCTCGGCGAGCAAGTGGGCTTGCGGTGTGTACGGGACTAGAGAGTCCAAGGAGTTCAAGTGTGAACTCGCCTTGTAGGTGTTGCAGCACCGAGTGATCCGGTGGGATCGTTTTTAGTGGAAATTCTTCATAGTGTTGAAGGCGGGGACGTAGAGCAAGTGTGCTCGAACCTCGAAATAAATCTCCCGTGTTTGCGATTGCTCACTCTCTATCTCTTACTCTTGTTTATATCTTGCATGCTTATATTGCTTTCATTTTTATATGCTTGATATATATTGTGAGCTTAATTGTTATATGCTTGGGGATTGTTTGCTAACACTTGTATTCAACCAAGAGAGCCAACGCGGCACCTCAACTCTTATTTAGAGGAATCTTGAGGAGTTAGTCCAGAGCCTTTCACGGGGAATCTGGCTATACTCTTGTGTTATACGTGGTGTTTAGTTTAAGAAGATTTTTAATTCTGCATTATTGACCATTAGATTAGCTCATCACCTATTCACCCCACTCTAGGTGATTTACAATTGGTATCTGAGCCAAGTGCTCTTGATTTGGGTCTTACAACCTAGAGTTAAAGATCCTCATTTTATAACTAATCACAATATTTGTACACACACCATGGATTTCATGTCACCTCCCACCTTTGACATTCTTAACATCCAAACTTGGAAGGTTAAGATGTCCTTATACCTCAAAGCCCTAGGTATTCATGCTTATTTTGCCACTATTAGAAATTCATATTGTTTAAATGGCAATAATATTGAGGCTAATGCAAAAGCCCTACATGCTTTAAGATCTACCCTAAATGATATTTATTTATCTAGGGTTGCTAATCTTGACTCGGCTTTTGTAGTGTGGAACACCTTGATCTCCCTTGGCAAAAATGAACAATGCTATGCGGGGAGCGATTTGGATGTTGGAAGTGACACCTTCAACGTATGCTACATGGTCCAAGGAGATAACCCCCTTGAGGTAACTACCGAATCCGAGGTAGATGAAGATATTGATATGTCCTATGATGAGCTTACATCTTTTTGTCAACAACTTCTTGAAAAATATGAAGTGCTTAAGAAAAATAATAAGAATTTGAAAAAGAATTTTGATTGCATGTTAAAAGAAAATGATTCTTTTAAAAATAAAGTTGCATGCATTGAAAAAGAAAATGAAAGTTTGAAAAATGAAAATATTTCCTTACTTTCCAAATTAAATGATCTTTGTGAAGGAAATACTTCTTTGAAAAATAAATTATTTTGGTGGAAAAATAAAAGGAAGTTACTTTGCAGTAAACACTTCTTTAAAAAGAAAAATTATTGAAAAAGAAAAGGTAAATGTTTCTAAAAAGAAAAAGATTGTTGATCATGCTTTACATGCTAATATTGATAAAAATAAAATTAAATTTTTGAAAAATAAAATTGATAGTTTAAGCTCAACTTTGAGCAAATGTGCTTTTAACCGCTCTAGATTGGAGTCTTTGTTTTTAAAGAAACAAACTCCACACATTCATGCACAACACCCACATTATGCATATGCACATTTTGCACGCCATGACCACACCCACACTCATATGCATCCTAGAGTGTACAAATGTACACATTGTGGCCGCAAAGGCCATTTAGCAAAGTTTTGTTTTGATAAGATACATCATATTAATTTTGCTAATAACAAGAAAAATGTTTGGGTTTCTTATAATGCTAACCCTCAAGGACCCAAAAGAAAATGGGTACCAAAATCCCCACCTTTTGTATTTGATGTAGGTGCGGGTTCTCACACGACGTGAGAGAGTTGGTACCTTGGTAGTAGATGTATGGACTTGATGGACACATTTAATGCACCGCTATCAAGGAGGTTTGGTGGGACAACCACCATGTTTTGGAGAATTAGAGCATAGTTCTTTTATTTGGTAACTATCTCTAAAACTCCTAAGTATGTTTACATGCATTTATGATTGATGATCTTTAGCATGTTTTAGTGTTAGTTAAAATGTTCATGTTTTATTTTGTGCTTTATGAGGTTTTATTAAAACTTGTTTAGATGTAGGTTTTATTAAAACTTGTGTATAAACATGTACAAGTAGTGAGCAACAAATTGATTCATATATGTTTGCACTTCATTATTCATTTGTACTCACTATATGCACATGTATAGCCTAGTTTTGATGATTTTCTCATTTATACTTGTTTTGCCTATTTTCATGTTTTTACTTCATGTATATGCATTTTATTCAAATCTAATGAATATACATGTATGTCTCTTGAGTCTCTTGCCTTTATGCAAACATATCATGGACTCATTTTATGTTTTGGGATATGTATGCATATTGTTAGTTTTGGATAAAAACATACATATGCCTAGAAGTTTGTTTTTTTTAAAAATGAAAAAAAAATCTTTATGATTTTCATGATTTTTGTTTGATAAAATGAGATTCATGTTTGTATTGAGCTTTATTGATTATTTTCATGAAAAATGCTAATTACATGAATCTTGTGCACTCACCTTTTATTTGTTTATTCATGACTTTGTTTCATGATTATTTTTGAGGCTTATAGATTTCGAGTTTCAAACTTTATATATTTAGTATGTTTCATGATAGACATATGATTTGGTTTCATGTTTTGAAGGATCTTTAATTAGTTTTTCAAAAATTATTTTAACTAGTTATTGTTCTTCAATTTGGTAGTGATTTTCAATACTAAAATATTTTCAAAATTATTTTCGAAAACCCCTACCAACACCGTTATGGGTGGACGGATGGACGAGTATGCCTTGTACGTTTTATTGAAAATCTTTTATCTTGAGCATAAAAGGGTGGTAGTTATGAGTTATATACTTGATTTACATTGTTATTTTCAATTGGTATCTCAATTGATATTCATTTAATATATACTCATATTTTGTTTTCTATATATGTATGCTTCATAATTTTTATAATATCAATTCCTATTGGTATTGTCTTTTTCATACATATATATGTTTTGAAAATTAAGCACAATTAAATACATATATTTATACTTGATTCTCAAGATATTTACATGTTTTAAAGCATAACGTTATGTTTATGCTAAGCTTCATTCAAATCTTCATTTTCAATTTATTTCTCAATTGATATTTTATATAAGCTTATGCATTATCTTCAATTGGTATTTTATTTACAATTAGTATTTTTATTGATATCAAAATGTATAATATGTTTCAATTGGTATCTATTGATCTACTTATTTCAATTGGTATCCATGAAAATTTATATTGGTATCAAGATTACAATTTATATCAAAATTTCATTTACAATTAAAAAAATTCAACATTTGTAATGATTATTTACAATCAAAATTTGTTTTATTGAGAAAATTCAAAATTTTGTATTTAAACATGTTTTGATGTGTATTGGCTATATGCAAGGGGAGCTTAACATCTCTTCTACATATAGATTCATGTTGAGTGTATCTTGTATTGAGGAGCTTGACAACTCTTTTTTATGCGGTACACGTGTGTAGGGGGAGCTTCACATCTCCTCTTATGCATTGCATATTATGTGTTATGTGAATTAGGGCTTGTCACCCCTTCTTCATGTAATGCATGTATGTAGGGAAGTTAACTTAGCGTCTTCCTCTTCATGAATGTATATCGCATATATCTTTTATTGATTGATTTGAGTTCACCTCTTTGAGAGGAAAAACATTATTTTTATGTTTACTTTAACCCCTTTATTGATGATTGACAAAAAGGGGGAGAAGTATTTTAGTATATATGCATGTTTTCCTTACTTTATACATAAGGGGGAGAAGGATTTATGTTTATGCATATTATTTTATTTTGCAAATAGGAGAAAAAGAATTTGATGTGTTTTATGCTTGATTGGCATGTTTATCTCCTTGTATTTGCATACATGTTTATGAGCCTTCATTGCATATTTATTTGTTTATTGTTATGCATGAGTTAAGGGGAAGGTTCTTTGAAGCTTTACTTTAATCCATGCATATATAACTCCATGAGTTTTGCCATCATCAAAAAGGGGGAGATTGTTGGCCCAAAGGCCTATCACTTTAGTTTTGATGATGATCAACTCATGTAGTTATGGTACTAATGATCTTGTGTTTAATTAGTTTCAGATTTGTGATCAAGATCTTAGTAGGTGTGTAGCTTCAATAAAGGATTTAAGATCAAGTTTTAAAGCTAGCACGGTTTGATTCAAGAGCTTATGCATCAAGACCACATCAAGTACTCAAGATGAGTCTAACTCTATGGATCAAGTTTGGACCATGATAGGTAGTAAAAAGTGCATATTTATCACTACATTTACTATCACATTTTCATGTTTATTCCTATAATTTTGCACTATTACTAATGTTTTATTATTTATTGTGTGCAGGCCTTGAGTAATAAAAAATAAAGAAATAAAAGCCCAAAATAAGACCAAAAAGCCCATGTCCAAGCCCAATGCAAAAGTTGCAATTACCAAATGTCAAAATTGCAATTACCAAGTGCAAAAGTTGCAAATACTAAAAGAAGAGGGAAGAGATAGACTTCTACTCAACCCTAAACACTTGCAGGACAAGAATAAAGATAAAAGGAGGAGAGTGCAAAGATGAAATTCGTTTTAAAAGATTTGGAAGATTTGGATTTAGGGTAACTTGCTTCCCAAGTTATCCCAAAATTTCAAAATAAAGAGTCAGGATGACAGATCTAAAAGGATAAACTCAGATGGACGGACCAGAGGAGGCCACACGCGAAAGCGCGTGGCCAGGGGCAAAGCTAAGGCCGTGGAAACGCGGCCAAAGCCGCGTTTCTGCGGCAATCCAGACAAGGTTGGCCAGCTGCTTTCGTGGAGGAGTCGTACCGGGACTCTACATCTTCCGTCTCCTATAAATACCCCTGCAGAGCAACAGAGAAGGACGTACAGTCCAGTGGAAGACAGAAACTAATTTAGGGTTTTCTTAGGCTAGTTTGTAGACTAGGTTTTTTTTTATTTTCTTTTTTTGTAATTTTTAATTTTTTTATAACTGAGAGGAGAGGATACTTTCATGGAGGAAGGAGATCAAACTTGTACTGAAGGTGACAATTGGTGTAAGTAATCTTTTCTTCTATTGTTAATTGAATCAAATCAAAGTTTATTTCTTTTTGCTATTCTTTGTGTTTCCCTCTTTTGTAATTGTGGATCCATGTGAAACCAAGAGCTTCGAAGGTGCCTTCTCCTTGTAAGTGCCGTTGATGGTTTATGGTGATGAATATCTACTTCCATGGTAGCGTAATTTGCCCTTTTTATTTCGTAGTATAGATTGGGAGTAGGGAAGATCTCATATTTCATGCTTCGTTCGCCTTCAAAGAAAGGTACGTCATTGACACGGTTCCAAGGTAAGCAGACACCGAAGAGGTAAGTAAGTTTTTAGTTTTTAGTTTTCTTTCTTTTATTTTTAGTGTAAATCACAATATTCCCAATCTTTTCACACTTCTTCTTTTTCATTGTAAATATCATATCACTTCTAGTTTCTCCATCTTCTTAATCTACCACTTTCTTTCTAACCTGACTTTAACAACTATTAATTCAAACAATTTAGAGAACTTACTAAACAAGCTTCCATCGCTAGTCCCTCCCTGTGGATCACGACCTGCATAGCCACTTGCTATAGCGGTAGTATTGAGCACCTTGCACATCCTATTCTTAAAACTGAAATTCTATATTTTGTGTGCAGGTAAAAACTCAATCAAAATTTTGGCGCCGTTGCCGGGGAGGGACGGTAAGTATTCTCTAAAAAAAACTAATTATTTATTATTCTTTTTGTTTGCAGGATCAGAGAACAGGAAAACTAACAGCAGCAAAGGACATATAGCAACTCTGTGCCTCTACCCTCGAAGGCAGAGCAGCAGAGCCTACTACAGAGCCGCGTTTGCGCGGCAATAGCCGCGTTTGCGCGGCCTGAGTAGTTCACTACTCATTGTGTCTTCTGCAGGTTGCTGCAAATTGAAAGATTTGTTTACTGCTCTGTTAACTTTTCTCTGTGATCACCCTGCACACTGCTAATTAATTAACAGTAACCTATTTGTTGAAAAATAAAAAAAATTAGACTCTTGCATATAGGCACGTGTCTATTTAAATTTTTTCTGTTGAAGAGTGCTGGAGACAAGGTACGTTCGCATTGCATATAGACCAGGAAGCACCCTTGGCTGATTTATTGCTTTTGAGTGAATATTGGTTTATTGCTTTACACGTGCACTAAATTGACTTAAGGGCTTGTCCTATAAATAAGATAAGGTTGGGATTTCATCACCCTTCCTTGGCCCACAAACAATCTCCTCACTCACTAACCCAAGCCTAACTAAAAATGAGTAGACGTTGGCCCTAGGGACATCTCGGACTCAATTAGGAGATTATCCTAAGGGGGAACGGTGTTGGAATTTGACTCCTGCCAAATCAGTGTCTAGGAAGGGGATTGAGGGCCGAAAGCCCGAAGATTGGTGGTTATTTAATTAAGGAACGTCTTTGACGGAAAACCTCCCACCAATCTTGCCCTGACCTGGCTGATTAACTTGTAGTCAAAGTCTGCATTATACCTCCCGTGGACAGTCTAACCAGTTAGGAGTCGTCTAGGTCATAGGTCTACCCTAACTTAGGTTAGAATTTTTTTTCTTTTTTGTTTGTTTGTGTTTGTATTGTGTGATATGGCCTATAACAACAATGTTTTCAATTTTAATCCATATTGCACACCAACCTCTTTTTCGGATATTACCAACCCGGCACATCCTAACTTTAACCAACCTAGTGTGCCAGAATGGTCTTATCCGAATGAATATAACCCATGCCCCCATCTTATGACCATAATTTTCATAACAATTTTAACTCTTCATAGAGTCCATGGGGTTTCGCTTCCCCCGAGTCCAATCTTCAACCAACTTGTCCTCCTTATCCACCTTGTCCACAATATTCCCAAGATTCATACTCAGATCCACCAGTTCAAAATAGAAAACCATCTATCTTGGAAATAATGAGTATGCATGAGTCCAAGCAACAATCACCATCAATCTTGGACATGATGATGCGCGAGTCCAAGCAACAATCACAGAATCTGATCGACTCACAATTTCATCATGATTGTCACAACAACACTTCATCTTTTCAAGTCCTATCAAAACAAAATGATGAACCTATCGACTATGATAAATAGTGCATATCTATGGATCAAGTTTGGACATGTGCAAAATTATAGGACATGATGATGCATACCTAATACATTTATATATCTAGGATTCTAAGATAAAGACTCTTGTGCCCTATAAAAAAATAAAAAAAATTATTAAAAAAAGGAAATTCACTGATTAAGCTGGATACATGTGCCTCAAGAAGCATAAGTATTCATGTCTAAAGGTGATTTTATAAATAAAAACCTTAGTTTTGTGGCCTAGTTCACTCGAGTCCTTAAGTCCGTGGGGTGTTTTCTCACCCGGTGCCCTAAAACTAACCGGTTTGGGAGCCACCGACTTTAAGTTCGCTACATGGGTGGATTAGAAAGCCTAAGAAAACTAAGAAAAATTATTTATATATGTACTAACACATTTAATAGTCAATTAGTTAGGTATGAGGGCCTCAAGAAGCCTTCATGCTTACACGAAAGAAAATTAGATGAGTTATACATATTAAAAAAAAAAAAGAAAAAAAATAACAATAAAGAGGCATGAGAGTCCAAGTTAAGGAATTCCTAGTAAAGATTCACAAGGATGCATATGACTTTTGGTAACGAAAAAGACTATACAAAAATTCAGTTTTGATCCTTACCTAAAATGGATAACAATTTACTATATAAACACTAACTTTAAGAATGAATAAAAATGATGATCCTAAAAACTTATAGACTACTTAGTCTCTTCAAACATATTTCAAATATTTTCCTTTTTATGGATTTTGTGGGTGTAATCCGCTGAAAACCCTCACGAGACAACACTCGTCCTCTAGGGTAACCTAGGGGTTTAACGGCTTGTTGCACGTGCTAAGTGCAATTGTGATTCCTACGAAAGTGAGTTAGGATAGATTAATTTTTCTTTTCTTTCTGATTTTTACTCGAGGACGAGCAAAAAGTTAAGTGTGGGGGTGTGATGGTAGTAAAAAGTGCATATTTATTACTACATTTACTAGCACATTTTCATATTTATTCCTATAATTTTGCACTATTACTAATGTTTTATTATTTATTGTGTGCAGGCCTTGAGTAATAAAAATAAAGAAATAAAAGCCCAAAAGAAGCCCAAAAAGCCCATGTCCAAGCCCAATGCAAAAGTTGCAATTACCAAATGTCAAAATTTCAATTACCAAGTGCAAAAGTTATAAATACTAAAAGAAGAGGGAAGGGATAGACTTCTACTCAACCCTAAACACTTGCAGGACAAGGATAAAGATAAAAGGAGGAGAGTGCAAAGATGAAATTCGTTTTAAAAGATTTGGAAGATTTGGATTTAGGGTAACTTGCTTCCCAAGTTATCCCGAAATTTCAAAATAAAGAGTCAGGATGACAGCTCTAAAAGGATAAACTCAGATGGACGGACCAGAGGAGGCCACGCGTGAAAGCGCGTGGCCAGGGGCAAAGCTAAGGCCGGCAATCCAGATAAGGTTGGCCTGCTGCTTTCGTGGAGGAGTCGTACCAGGACTCTACATCTTCCGTCTCCTATAAATACCCCTGCAGAGCAACAGAGAAGGGCGTACAGTCCAGTGGAAGACAGAAACTAATTTAGGGTTTTCTTAGGCTAGTTTGTAGATTAGGTTTTTTTATTTTCTTTTTTTGTAATTTTTAATTTTTTTTATAACTGAGAGGAGAGGATACTTTCATGGAGGAAGGAGATCAAACTTGTATTGAAGGTGACAATCGGTGTAAGTAATCTTTTCTTCTATTGTTAATTGAATCAAATCAAAGTTTATTTCTTTTTGCTATTCTTTGTGTTTCCCTCTTTTGTGCTTGTGGATCCATGTGAAACCAAGAGCTTCGAAGGTGCCTTCTCCTTGTAAGTGCCGTTGATGGTTTATGGTGATGAATATCTACTTCCATGGTAGCGTAGTTTGCCCTTTTTATTTCGTAGTATAGATTGGGAGTAGGGAAGATCTCATATTTCATGCTTCGTTCGCCTTCAAAGAAAGGTACGTCATTGACACGGTTCCAAGGTAAGCAGACGCCGAAGAGGTAAGTAAGTTTTTAGTTTTTAGTTTTCTTTCTTTTATTTTTAGTGTAAATCACAATGTTCCCAATCTTTTCACACTTCTTCTTTTTCATTGTAAATATCATATCACTTCTAGTTTCTCCATCTTCTTAATCTACCACTTTCTTTCTAACCTGACTTTAACAACTATTAATTCAAACAATTTAGAGAACTTACTAAACAAGCTTCCATCGCTAGTCCCTCCCTGTGGATCACGACCCGCATAGCCACTTGCTATAGCGGTAGTATTGAGCACCTTGCACATCCTATTCTTAAAACTGAAATTCTATATTTTGTGTGCAGGTAAAAACTCAATCAGACCAAGTTAAGAAGATGAGAAGACTTCAAGTGAAGACTTCAAGAAGAAGACTTGTGTCTAGGTTTGCTTTTTATAAGATTTTGTTTTATATTAAAATGTAAAGGATAGAATAGTTGGTGGATTGCTCAAGTATATCTTACACACACACACTCTTGATTTAGATGAGTTTTCATAAAAGAATTTCTATTTTGGAAAAATACAAAAGAGTTTTTACCAGTTTGTTTTTTTGGTATTCAAAGTTTACATGTCTTTAACCAAAATCATGTTTAGTGCTTAATGACAAAAACATAGATATTTCACCATGTATGTGTAGTGGATCATATCCATACACTTTATGCTTTAAAAGTGTTTAAAATATCTTGTTTTTATATTTGGAGAAGTTTTGGAAAAACCAATTTTGGAAAAATACAGTTTTTGTTTTTAGCCAAAATTTATAAGTTACAAAAATAGTTCAAATTGTTTGTAACATGTCTTGATTTTACTCAAATATGTTTGTATATCAAAGTATAATACTGAAACTATTTTTGTAGATTTTTCGTGAATTTATGGGATTTATTTAAGAAATAAAAACCAAGTTTGTCAATCCCAAAATTGACCTGACCTGGCTTCTGTCGGTCGACCGGACCGGTCGATCGAGCTCGAAGTCGGTCGACCGAGTCGGTCGACCGACGTGCACAGACGTGCACGCCAGTTTTGGCTGGAGGGCCGGTCGACCGACCCGGTCGACCGCAGAGAGCTTCTGCTCTCTGGAAAGGCCTAGGTCAACCGGGTGGTCGACCGGACAGAGAGTCTGCTCTCTGTATCCAGGCCATGGTCGACCGGCCGGTCGCCGCTGGCACAACGGTCAGAAATCTGACCGTTGGGCGGTCGACCGACAGGCCAACCTGGCTCCCAACGGCTTATTTTTCCAGCCCTATAAATTGGGGATTTTGGGGGCTGTTTTACACAAGATTTTTTAGTGGATTTTGAGCCAGTTTTTCCAACTCTATTAGGTGTTTATCTCCACTTATTAGAGCCAAAATTGCCATATCAAAAGGAGAGATTTTCAAGAGTGTTTTGAAAAGAGATTTTCTTGTGTTTTCCTCCACCATTTCAATCCTAGTTTTCTCACATAAATACTTGAGCTATCTATTGCTATATCTACCTATAGGGTTATTTGTTGTGAGAGGATTTTAGGTGATCAAAGTGTTGTGATCACCAAAGTTCATTCTTATACTTTGAGGAGGCGGACTTGCGGGTTCGCGGTGTTTCGAGTTCGTGTGTGAACTCGGTGTTTGAGGTGCGGTCTCGGCGAGCTAGTGGGCTTGCGGTGTGTACGGGACTAGAGAGTCCAAGGAGTTCAAGTATGAACTCGCCTTGTAGGTGTTGCGGCACCGAGTGATCCGGTGGGATCGTTTTTAGTGGAAATCCTTCATAGTGTTGAAGGCGGGGACGTAGAGCAAGTGTGCTCGAACCTCGAAATAAATCTCCCGTGTTTGCGATTGCTCACTCTCTATCTCTTACTCTTATTTATATCTTGCATGCTTATATTGCTTTCATCTTTATATGCTTGATATATATTGTGAGCTTAATTGTTATATGCTTGGGGATTGTTTGCTAACATTTGTATTCAACCAAGAGAGCCAACGCGGCACCTCAACTCTTATTTAGAGGAATCTTGAGGAGTTAGTCTAGAGCCCTTCACGGGGAATCCGGCTACACTCTTGTGTTATACGTGGTGTTTAGTTTAAGAAGTTTTTTAATTCCGCATTATTGACCATTTGATTAGCTCATCACCTATTCACCCCCCTCTAGGTGATTTACACTTCCTTTATGCTTTCTTTTTAATCATGACTCCTTTAGATCTTGGATTAGGGAGAGTTTCATGACAGATAAGAGAGGAAGAGTTATCTTTAGAGTGACACTAAATATAATTTTCCTTAAAGATAGTTATGTTGAGAGTGACATCCATTAAAACTATCCCACTTCTCTTCATCGTAACTCAACTTAATTGATTGCTTGCTTTCTTTTAATTGCTCCAAGGTATGTTCTTTCTTTTCTTATTTATTTTCTTTTTTACTTAGTAATCTAAACAACAACTCTATTTTCTTCTACCATCTTCTTCTTAACTTAACTTAACATTATTATTTTCTTTTTATAAAATTGAGAAGATAAGTATTAACTTGTTTTTAGTAAATTAAAAGAAGAAACTTACTTAGTTGCTTCTATTGCTGTCCCTCCATGTGAATCACGACCTGCATAGCCACTTATTATAGCGGTAACAGTGAGGACCTAGCACTTTTTTAAACACGACATTTTTCTGCAGGTTTGATTCGATCAAAATTTTAGCGCCGTTACTGAGGAAAGACGGTAAGTTTTCTTTCTTTTTGATTTACTTTGATGAAATTAATCCCTTTTTCTCTCTGTTTTGGTGTACAAGGGATAATTTCAGAAAACAAAGAGCTACAATGAACATATAGCATACCTGAGCCTCTGCTCTTGAAAGCAGAGCTCAAGGGACCTAACTATTGCCGCGAAAACGCGACTATTACCTCATTTGCGCGGCAAAGTAGGGAGATCTCCTAACCTGCTTTCTTGCAGGTTGCTTGATTTTTAGAGATTAGCTCTCTGTAGTTATTAGTATATCTGTTTAACTCACTCTGTACATGTTTCTAGCCTCAACAGTAACATGATTGCTTTGTAAATACTAAAAAACATTTAGGCTCTTGTATTTTAGGGCACGTGTCTAATTCGTTTACCTTTTACAGTACTGTTGAAGAGTGCTGGAGCTAAGGTATGTGTGCATTGCATATAGTTTAGGAAATATATTTTGAGTGATTCATATTGCTTGAGAATTACCTTTTGCTTTATACTTGTACACCGCACTAAAAAGATTAAGGGCATATTCTTAAACAAGATAAGGTAGGGAAGTCATTACCCTCTTTTAGCCTACAGACCATATTCTTACTTACTAACTCAGCCTAATTAAAATTGAGCAGACGTTGGTCCTAGAGACATCTCGAACTCAATAGGAGATTGACCTAAAGGGAAAGTTGTTAGAGTTTGACTCTCATTAAATTGGTATTGAAAGTTGAGGATTGAGAGGTGAAACCCCTAAGAACAATGATTTGACATAATTAGGCCTGTTGTTCAAGCAAAGATACCTCCCACTGGTCTTGCCCCTACCTGGCCGATTAACTTATGGTCAAGTTCTGCAATATACCTCCTGTGGATAGTCAACAGTTAGGAGTCATCTTGGTCTAAAAATCTACCCTAACTTAGGCTAGATTTTTTTCTTTTGTTTGTTTATTTGTTTGTTTTAGTTTTTGATATCTTTGTGATATGAATTACAACTATAATTTTTTCAATGCATATAATGATCCATATTTTACCCCAACCTCTTTCAATTCAGATATTACTAACACAGAATTACATAACTTTAACCAACCAAGTTTGCCAGATTGGTCTTATCAGAACGAATATATGCCCCAGTCCTAGTATTATGAACAAGATTGGGATAATCATCACCACTCTGTACCGAGTCAGTGGGGATACACTCCCCCGAGTCTTACTATCAACAACCTTACCAACAAACAGCTTCATATACTCTATACTAAGACCAACCTATATAAGAAAAATCTTCTTTAGAAAAGAGTTTTGAAGCCTTCCTTGAGCCCACGTGACAAGTACAAATCATAGAGGAGTCAATTCTCATAAACAATTCCCAAATCCAAGATCCTTACTCTAATTTTCAAGTCCCACCACAACAAGAAGAACCTATTGACATAGAAAAGAGTATGAAAAGCCTGATTCAGTTCGAAAATAATGTTACCCAATCTATCAATAGGCTAGAAGCAAAAGTGAATCATTTGGTCATTACAATTAATGATATGAATGAGGAAGCTCTGCCTAAGATATTTTTGACCATTCTTGATTCTTCTAGCCATATTGACGAAGAATCATGGTATCTTTGAGATTTTAACCAAGATTCAATTTCACCACGAAACTTTAAACTTAGCCAATACCAAACTATTGACAAATTGGTAAGTTTTCATTTCAATGAGATTGAACTTGAAGATGAATGTGACATTAATTCCCAATGTTGTGATTTAGTTTCAATTTTTAAGTCTATGCTGACTCCAGTATCCTTACTCGATTTGGACCCAATTTCGAAGCCAACACTGATTCCTATCCCTATAGAGCTTGAACATGAACTACCTATTTTGTATAGTCACATTCCATTGTTGAAAAATGAATATGAACTTCAATTCTATGATTTGGACTAAACTCATGAACCAACTCTGACCCTTGAACCTAAATTTGATTTAAGTTTTATTCTCGAGTCAGTATCAGTTCTTATTCCGTTCATTATTAAGCCCAAATCATCCATTTCATAAAACAACATTCCATTGTTGGACCAACATTTAGATCAATATGACTCCGTGATGATCTCCCAAGATTGATCATATAACAAAAAAAAAATTTCATGATAGGATCTTGCATGATCCTATTCATATTGGGGAGTATAAAATTGTTAATAGGAAACATGTCATGAAAGGTGGGTTCCATGAAAATTCACAGTATTTGAATTAGGCAAAAACGCTTGGCCTAATGAGAGCACCACCCGAATCACTACCTTGAGGTGATAATTTTCCTTCAGTTTCATATTTTTCATGTATTATTTCTATTCATTTATACATTAAGGACAATGCATAAGTTAGGTATGGGGGACGGTTCACTAACATACTAATTTAGGCTTTTACTAATATAAAAAATTCCTTTCTTTAAAACTTTTTGAAAACAAAAATAATACTTTGATTTATTTTTATAAGAAATTAAGTTAATTTTAAGAAATAAGAGGATCATAATTGGGAGTTCTTATACTTAGTCAAAATAAATTATTGTTTGATTTTGAGGTTAGGAAGAAAAATTAGAAAAGTAATTTCGTCTTGATTTTTACCTTGATGAAATATGCATACTTTAGACACTTACACACTTAGAGTTCAAAAGCAAAGATTCTTATGCCTTATAAAAAAATTACTGTATATAAAATCCTCTGATTAAGTTGGGTATTTGTGCCTCATAAAGCATAAGTATTCCCGCCTAAAAGTGGTTCATATGAATAAAAATCATTAGTTTTATGGTCTTATTTGCTCGAGTCCTAAGTCCTCAGGGTGTTTTCTCACTCGGTGCCCTAAAATCGTCCGGTTTGAGAGTCGCTGACTAAGGCTCGTTACATGGACAAATTAGAAAGCCTAATCGAACTAAGGAATATTACCGCAATAAATGTAAAAAATAAATAAATTAAGGCATAAGAGTTTGAGTTGAAGAATCTCAAGTTAAATTTTCACGGTCACAAGGTGCATATAACTTAAGGTAAAATAGTAGATTGATGATAAATACAATTTTAATCCTTACCTTATTTGAAAACAAGTTTTTAAGTAGAGATTAAGTTTAGGAATGACCAAGTTTTGATAATCCTATGACTTATAGATTACTTGAATTTTTTAAATTAATACTTCAAATATTTTTTCCTCCAAAATGTGTTTTCAAAAATATTAATACTTTATTTTTCTTTCTTAATGGATTTTGTGGTTGTAATCTACTAAAAGCCTTCACGAGACAAAACTCGTCCTCTAAGATTAATCTAGTGGTTTAACGGCTTGTTGTACATGCTAAGTGCAACCGTGATCCTACGAAAACGAGCTAGATTAGTTTAGTTTTTTCTTTTCTTTTGCTCGAGAATGAGCAAAAGATAGGTGTGGGGGTGTATTTGGACACATGTATTGCATAACTATTACTGCATTCCTATATTTATTCTGTAATAATTCCTACAACTCACTTGTCTTAATGCCTAAATTCATGCAGGATATGATAAGAGAAGCTAAATATAAATCCTATCCAATTAAATTCAAAAATTCAAATCAATGGGAATTTATTTAGATCTAGAGCTTATAGAAGCCATCTTATCTGAAGACTAGATATATTAGATGAGATCATACTAGTCTAAATTAAAAAAAATGAATTTTTGAAGACCCAATAGGTTTCACTAAAGATAAATGGATATCTCATAAATTGTAGAAGACAAATTGAAAATCTAAGAGGATAAAAAAATAGAGAGAAGATCAACGGACGAGATGAAGCAATCATATTTGGAGATAAGGAGAAAAATCTAAAAAAATTCAGAGTTCTAAATCAATTTAGACTCGGATTCAAACTAAATATATTTTAGCATTTTGAGTATAACTTTTGCTATAGAAACTCAAATTTAATGATTTAAGATGCCTCAAAAAGAAGACTTAAAGAACTATAAATTTATATGTTAATCACTATTTTCAGTACTATCATTTATTAAGTCATATTCAGCAATTAACATGCCGACTAGCTGCAGACTAATTCAGAATTAAATTTTCACATAAAATTCTGGATAAATCAAATCAAGTTTGGAGATAAGGAGAGGACTCAAATTCAAAAATTGATAATAGCTTGCTCCCCAAGTCAAGAGAAAAGATATTATTTTTAATATCTAAAGTTTAAATTCAAGTTTTAAAGATGGTTGGACAACTTCTACTAAGAGTCTATCTACTACTTTTATTATAAATAGAGGGGTAGAGCATAGGAAAAATCACATCATCTTTTCATTACATCTTCTTCTCAGCACAAGTCCAGAGAGGAGGACTCCACAGTGTAACACCGGAGAAAGTTTTAGGGTTAGGATTCTTCTTTGTCCATTGTATTTTCAGTTTGAGTGAAAAAATTATAAAGAGAAGACGGAGTGCTTATAATTAATGGTGACAACTTCAATAAAGGTTTTTCTGTTCTTTTCAATTTAGTTCTTTTGTTTGCTCTAGTTGCTTTATTTTCTTTTATGTGCTTCCTTTATGCTTTTTTTAATCATGCCTCCTTTATAGCTTGGATTAGGGAGAGTTTCCATGACAGATAAGAGAGGAAATGTAATCTTTAGAGTGACACTGGATAAAATTTTTCTTAAAGATAGTTAAGAGTGACAGTCAATGGAACTATCCCACTTCTCTTTATCGTTACTTGACTTAATTGATCACTTTCTTTTCTTTCATTACTCGAAGGTGTGTTCTTTCTTTTCTTTTTTATTTTCTTTCTAACTTTGTAATCTAAACAACAACACCATCTTCTTCTGTCATCTTCTTCTTAACTTAACTTAGTATTTTTATTTTCTTTTCATAAAACTGGGAAGATAAGTATTAACTTGTTTTTGGTAAATTAAAAAAAATTACTTAATTTCGTCTATCGATGTCCCTCCCTTTGGATTACGAATGCATAGCCACTTAATATAGCGGTAACATTGAGGACCTAGAACTTCTCTAAACGCGATATTTTTCTGCATGTTGGCTCGATCACCAGCCGTCACAGCAACATAAGACCGACTCCTTTAGATGCTCAATGACATGAAAGAGTAGATGAAGAAATAACAGGCCCAGATTGCTGCTCTCCAGAACAACCAACCATCAATGCAGTCGAAGAGCGAGCCCAAAGTCAGAGGATCACCCGACCTACAAACCCTTGACGAGCTGACCCAAAAACAAATCGCAAAAGTCAAGTTCAAGGTCGTTCAACACGCTGAACCGACAAAGTCTCTGATTCCTCTCTCTTTAAGGAGATCCAGCAGTGTGAGTTCTCGAAGAAGTTCTCAACTCCAACATTTGACTACTACTCCAGAGTGAGTGATTCAGTTCAATATGTCCGGCACTTTCGGGGCAAGATATTGATCTACTCCCGCAACGATCCAATCATGTGCCTTAGTTTTCTTTCCAGCCTGAAAGGAATGGCCAGTTATTGGTTCTACTCCCTGTCTCCGCATTCTCAATTTCGAGGAGGTAACCGGAGTGTTTCTCACTCATTACGCCTCTCACCGAGAAGCCAAGAAAAATAGCCACCACCTCTTCTCTATTAAGATGAGACAAGGTGATAGCCTCAAGTGTTACATCAGCTTCTTCCAAAGCTAACTTGCCAAGGTACCCAACTGCAGTGAAGATGTCTCTGCACTCGTGTTCAGTCGAGTGTCTCACCCCCTGTACAGACAACTCTTAAAGCACAACATCACTCGGATGAGTGAGGTTCTCTCCTGAGCATAACTTTACATCTAGCTGGAGGAGGCAATGAAGACTTTCTTCAACCACTCTGCAAAGTCTGATGATGGCAGAGGAAAGCCAAAGTCTCTGCATGAAGCCTCCACCCATGCCCAGGATCGGGACCGAGGGTAACCTGCCTTCAAGAGACTAGGACTTTCAGCCCCCTTACCGAGTCCACTCCGAACCTTAAGAACAGAACAACACTTCACTCCGTTGAGACTTCCTATTAATGAGGTTTATAATGCTATCAAAAACCAATCTTGGGTCAGGCACCCAAAGCCAATCCAACACGATCTTACCCTCCCTGAAGCAGAGAAGTATTACTCCTTCCATGATAGGAAGAGTCACAAGACTGTCTACTGCAGAAGCCTCTAATGGTACATGAAAGAACTTGACCGTCAAGCCTTCCTCAAAGAGTACATCTTATCCCCCAGAGCGGCCTCTGGATCCAGATAGCTCAACGTTCCACCGCCTATCCAACCATAATACCTAAGCACTTATTACAAAACAACTGAGTGAGCTAATTCCTCCTCCAAAGATAAAGAAGTATCTTAACCGATAACACTCCCTGTTGTTGACACTTTCAATAGACAAAACCCCAGATTGCCCTCCAACAGGTCTGTATGATATCTAACTTGTCAACACTTGCAAAAGACAGGCCGCATACAATTGAACAAACAGTTCAAACTTAGCTAAACTGGCTAATTTAAAGCAAATTGGCTAGCTTCGCTCAGAAGCATTAGAGCTTTAGCCTCACTGTAGGCTAGCTCCGCTTGGATCTTGGAGCTTTAGCCCTGTAGTGGGCTAGCTCCTCTTGGAGCCTTAACCTCGTAGTGGGTTAGCTCCGCTTGGAGTTTTAGCCCCACAGTGGGTTAACTCCGCTTGGAGTTTTAGCTCCGCAGTGGCTAGCTTTGTTTGGAGCTTCAGCCTCGCGGCAAACTAGTTACAGGTCATTTTGACTGTTTCAAATCCCTAAGCAGGATTAGTGGGCTAACCCCCACTAACCCGCTCACTACGTCCTACATTAAGTGGAGACAGTTAAGCCTGAGCGACTGTCATAGGCTCGCGCAGAGCCTCTGTAATGCCTGATATAAAGTGCTATGATTAGAATCTCCATGTGAACAAGTTTTATGGAATTATCTTGAATATTATGCTCTGTGTTGATCACCATTAATAAGATAATAATTAGAACGAGTAAATTCATTTGTTATATGTTACATAAGTAACTAAAAATAAGAGCAAAGTTTAAAAATGACTGGTTGAGTTAATACATGAAAAATAAGAATTTTGTATTATATATTTATAAAATACTATACATGTGTATTTATCTTAAGAGAAGTTTGAATGGGACTCCCTCTCCTTAAAGATCTAAATTTATGCCATAATTGAATAGTGAGTGGGATGTTAAGTAAAGTATTGTAGGTGTACATATATTATACATGTATGCTCTCCAAGTATTCACCAAGAAAGATGAAATGGTCTCTTTTGTTTTAAATTGGTCAAAACAACTATACTTGAATAGTGTAAGAAATGATGGGAAGCGTGGAGAGGAGGTATGAGGTCTTGTATGTAGGTGTATGGTGGAGATGAGAGTGGGAATTTTAAAAGTCACATAGCATAAATCCCTCATTGTAGTGTAAAATACATATACGGTTATGGGATTTTTTTCTCACTAGTCACACACATCTTCTCTCTCATTCTCCCTCTATCACTCCCACATCCTTCTCCTTGGACAACTGGCCACCCCCACCTCCCCTCTCTCCCCCTCTCTCCTCCCATACACTCTCTCCCCTAAAAAAACACACACACACACACACACACTCTTTTCATTTTTGGAGGAAAACCCTATAAAAATCCAATCTTTATCTAGCGAACTTCTTAGTTTTAGGAAGATCTAGTTTCTAACTTGAAGAAGATTAATTCTTGCATGCAAGCCTAGTGGGATTTGGTGTTTGGAGCTTAATTGCTAGCTTTTCAATGTGAAAACTACTTATGGTTGAAATTAAGTTGATATCTTCCTAATGCTAGAGCTAATGGTGGCATGGTTATATGTATATATGTACGTTTTGGTGGAATTGGTGAGACAAGCAAAGATCTTGGTTAATCTCTTGTGAGAGTAAGTAAAACCTTAACCCTAATATATGCCTTATAATGGTTAAAAATAAGGAGTTGTAAAATACATAAAAAAAACGATTTTTATTGGAAAGTAGAAGAAAATCCATTTGCTTGGGAGTTAAGATAATAGGATGTTATAGAATATTGAATTAAATTAAAATTGTGAGGGATTAGCTTCATGTAGACATGGGAACACGTAAATTGTCACACACACACACACACACACACACACACACACACAATGTCTTAACTTGAAAAGTTTCATGTATATTGTTATGAATGAAATAAGAAAAGAATTATTCATGTATGCTTGGGTATTAGGTGAGTTAATACTTATGTGAATTAAGAAATGTTTCTTCTTGATGGAACTGGTTGTATACTAATGTTAGTGATAAGTTCACACACACACATACATGAATACCATGTTGCATGATAGCATGAGTGGCAAGCCTTTGATGAAATCATCATGCATATACGTAAAAACAAAACATGTTACATGTTAGTATTGGTGGCAAGCTCTTATACCATTGGTGCGCGCGCGCGCGCGCAGCGCACACACACACACGTAAAAAGAGATTGTTGCATTATGCGTTGTCATCACTTTTACTACATGCATTCTTATACATGATCTATACATTGCCATTGATATATGCAAGCATTTTGTGATGTCATGCACAAGAATTTCAAAAGACTAAACCATGTATGTAAAAAAAAGAATTGTTTTATATATTTTTGATTATTAATCCATAAGAACATTTGTGTTTTGGAGGAAGAGACCGGGTGTAACTGGTGGGTGCGAATACGGGGTGACATTTGTGTTTTGAAGGAAGGGACCAGGTGTAACCGGTGGGTGCGAAGACATTGCTAAAGATTTTGAACTAAACTAAGTCAAACTTTCATATACCTGTTTGTGGATTCACTTAGAAATATGTGTTACATGCATTGTTATGCTACATCCCTTCTACTAAAATCTTGACACTATACATGTTGTGTAATTTTCCTATGTGCATGTTGATGAAGTTATTGTTTTGGGTTAATTATTTTACTTACTGAGTCGTCGAGCTCACCTCATTGTTAACCCCCCTTTCAGGGCTAAACAAAGGTAAAAACCCCGTTTAAGATTGAAAGAGTGTATCAGAAAAATAGAAGACTTATTTTGAACAAGCCCTTTTTCTTTTGGGAGTTTTCCTTTATATGTGTACATAACTTTGAAACTTCTATGCATAAGTCGTATGCTAGGGTAAGATACATGTAATTGCCTAATTATTGATGAATGTAACTATATTAAGTGGTGATGACTTAATTGTAGTAACCATTAAGTTAGTGGACTTTGGATGTGATACTTATGATGTACATGATGATGTTATAATAACTTGTTATGATGGGATGGACTTTGATGGATTCTTGTTATAGTATATGTATATATATGCATGTTGAGAATTAAATAAGTTAGCGAGGTCAAGCTAAAATCTTCTTATGATTTACGTGGGTGATTGTTATACAATTGAAAAATGTTGAGATTGGTGTAAGCCATGAAGGCTATTCTTGATAATGTATTGTATATGGACAAGTGATGAATATTAAGGGAAATGTTCTCATAATTTTTGTGAAATTCAAGTGACTAGTTATCTTATTAACTTTCAATTAGCAGTTATTGATGGATTAATTTAATTAAATCTGTACAGTTTGTGTCAGGGCCATAGTGTAAGACGAAGAGTGGAGCCAAATATATGGTCTAGGAAGTATAAATTTAGGAATGTGATCTACTAGGATTAATACGTAGGATTGATATTTATATACATGTGTGTTGTTTGATTGTATGGTTGTATGAAAGGTAATTGTAGAAGGATAACCAGATTTTCACGTAACCCTGAATCAAGTGATATTTAAATTTTTTCTTGCATCTGAATCTAGATACCTACATATCTCTTTTCAGATGGGTCAACTGAGGGTGCATTCCTTTAGTGTGGACCTCTAGTGATATGGGACACTGGACAGAGGGAATAATTTAAATATCAATTGAACCTAGATTCATCCAAAGCGAAGAATCAACATTTGAAATCTCCTGCAAGATTTTAAAAAACTTTATTAGATTTAGGAGTATAACAAGTTTTTTAGTTGATAATATTCATCCTTATGGCATTTTATTAGTTATGATTATTATATGAGTGAAATTTTTGATACGGTTCTTTTATTGATATGTGGATGGATGATTCTGACATACTTGGCCGATATCTAGCATTCGAGTACTAGTTGGATAGCTGACACTATAAATTATAATTTTAAGTCAATCAGACTGATCCCATAATAATCATAGCAGCTACGGTCTAGGTAGAGCAAGAAGAAGTGAAGCCACAGGTTCAGATTGAGGCTGATGTGATGATTAGTGATGTAAAGAGCATGATAGGAGACACTCCAGTGCCGTTGACATAGAAGAAACTGAGACGGGGCCCCAAAGAGGGTTTATTTATGGAGGCATACTCTGGGATGTTAATTGGGTAGATGATATGGACTTGTATGATGATTTGAGCGACTGGTACTGTGATGGGGGGATGAGTTCAGGGGGCAAATTCTGGAGAAAGCATAGACCCTATTGAGGACAGTGGCAGTAGTAGTAAGGAATCCACTGGAGACAATAGCAGTGAGGATCCTAGTGAGAATCCTAGTGAGGATAGCCTTGCCCCCTGATGCAATGACCTAATAGAGAGTATTGTTGATATGTGTGTGTGTGTGTGTGTGTGTGTGTGTGTGTGTGTGTGTGTGTGTGTGTGTGTGTGTATATATATATATATATATATATATATATATATATATATATATATATATATATACTTTTTGAAGAGTAAAGATACTTTCTATTGATATCAAAATCATGTACAATATACAAAGTGGATGGGCTACTCTGGAAAATATTCTTTGGTGAGTATAGAGAGGGGGAAGGACCTTGGCCATCACCCTCCACTATAGTATCCTAAGAGTAAATCCAAGATTGACCCAAAACACACCCAAATATATCCTCATTTACAAAACTGACAGAATTCACAAAATAAGGCCGATACCCTGACATATGGGCTAATCTGGACAGACACCTCCCACATGTGCTTCAGAACAGAAAAACAGACAGTTTATAGAGCTTATGCAAGCAACAAAGCTCTTAGAGATTCTGTACTTGGTGTATTCAAATGTGTGTGTGTGTGTGTGTGTGTATTTGGATGTATTAGTAAGTATGTGCTCTAGGAGCTTTTGATGCACATACTCCTGATGGTTTTAGTATGTATGTATGGAAGCTAGTTCAGATATATAAAGAGAATATATACTAATTAATACTTTTATATTCATTCTGGCTTATGTACACAAAGTTGCTTCCTTATGAATGAAGTATGAATATTGTTTCTTTCTAGAATCCATATATTTTTGTAATTGTATGAGAATGAAGAACTTTGTTATATTTGTTTCCTTTATATGAATATTAATTAAATAATCACTTATTTTATAGGTAGGATACATAGATTTGAATCAGTCGCCCCTAGAAGAATCATCAGAATATAGTGCTAAACACTACAGTGCTATAGGGAGTATCCACCCTACGGGTATTCATGAAAGACCAGAAGTATATAAGGGAGGAAACCGAGGAGTTCCATAAGCTATGCCGGAGTGGTTAACCCAATTGGTGACAAAATCTAGTAACCCCCTAACAAGCTTTAGAACAATTTCAAAAGCTTAACCCTCCTCTTTTTAAAGGAGAAGCGGACCCGCTACAAACTGAAGAGTGGCTCTGCCATACAGAAAAGATACTGAAGGTAATGAAGTGTTCTGAGGATCAAAAGGTATTATTGTCAACCTTCATGTTCCAGAAAGAAATAGAACATTGGTGGAAAATAGTAAGCAAAAATGCAGAAATCACCGGGGAGGAGATTACTTGAAAGTTCTTAGTGGACAAGTTTACTGAAAAGTACATCCCATGGATAGCTAGGGACAAATTAGTGTTGGAATTTCAAGAATTGCAATAGAATCAGATGACCATGATTAAATATGACAACAGGTTTACCCAACTTTCTAGATATGCACAAGGATTAGTGACAGATGAAGAAGAAAGAATCAAAAAATTTGTGAGGGGTTTGAGATCAGAAATAAGAAGTAAGCTTGTTCCCTTTCTGATTAAGTTTAGACCTGCACAAAAAATATAGAATTTCAGGAATACAAAGCAAAAGTGTAAGTGCTCAATGCTACAACTATAGGGAGTGGCTATGCGGGTTGTGATCCACAAGGATGGACTAGCGATAGAAGTTTTTTATAAGTTCTCTTTAGTTAACAAAAAATGGATAAAGTTCTTCTTTCAGTTCTTTAAAAGAAAAGAAAAATAAGTTATATTAAATTGTTAAGAAAGCGGTAGATTGAGAAGGTGAAAAAAAATAGATTATAATTTTGTACAAAGAAAGTGAAAAATAATGAATAGAGTTGAGAGATGGTGATGTTGGTAATCTAAACTAAAAATTAAAAGAAAGAAAGTTAAACCCTAAAAAATGCTTACTTACCTCTTCGGTGCCTACTTACCTTTGACTCATATCAATGATGTACATTTGTGTGAAGGCGAGCGAAGTATGACAAACAGGATCTTCCCCATTCTTGATTTACACTACGAAATGAAGGGGCAAGCTATACTACTATAGGAATGGCTATCCATCACCATAAGGCATCAATGACGCTTGCAAGCGCAAGGCAACTTTGAGGCTATCAGAGTCATCCGGATTCACAAACACAGAAGAGAGAAGCAAACAAAAACAAGAGTAAAGAAGAAAAGAAACTTCGATTTGATTCAAATAACAATGAAAGAAAAGACATACTTACACCAGTGTCACCCTTAGTATAAGCTTTGCTTTATTCCTTCATGAAACTCTTCTCTATTCTCAGCTACATAGATTAAACAAAAATAACATAAAAGAAAGCAAAAAAACCTAAGTTACAAACTACAGAATAGCCTAACTTCTACTTTCTGCTTGATTCTTTCTGCCTCTAATGTGTGGGGTATTTATAGGATAGAAATGGATAGGGAAAGGGGGAGCTGGCTATTTCTGAATTTTAATTCTCCTCTTATTTCCAAACTTGATTTGATTTATCCAGAATTTTATGTGAAAATTTAATTCTGATTTGTAGCTTGTTGGAGTGTTAATTACTAAGTATAATTCATCAAATAATAGAATTAAAAAGAATGATCAACATAAGAATTATAGCTCTTTACGTTTTCTTTCTAAATTATCTTGAATCATCAGATTTGAGCTTCGACGGCAAAAGTTATGAGTAAAATACTAAATGTATACAGTCTGAATCCGAGTCTAAATTCATTTAGAACTCTAAATTTACATGGATTTCCTCCTTATATCCAAATATGATTGCTTCATCTCATCCATTGATCTTCTCTCTATCCAATCATTCTCTTGGATTTTTAATTTGTCTTCTAGAATTGATGAGATATCCATTTATCTTCAGGAAACTGATTGGGATCTTCAACTTTAATTTTAATTGGTATTTATTTCATTTGACATACCCGATCTTCAGATAAGATTGATTCTGTAAAATCTACTTTTAAATCGATCCTCTTTCTTTTGAACTTCTGAATTTATTGGATAAATCTGTTATTCTCTCTCTTTTCTTCCTTAATTACCCTGCACGCCACTGGATATTAAAATACATTAATGCAGAGTTTTATTTAAGTAAAGATGTAGAAATGTAACACATATGATATAAAACATGTAACACACGTGTGTGATCACCTTCATTACAAGTGTACCTCCATATCTTAGAAATCGCTCTTGAAGTGGAAAGAGATATGCAAGATAAATCAGAAAATCGAGTGAAGAAAGCAAAAACCCGAACGCTCCCGATATCAAGAGCCATGAGGATTTGGGGAATTAAGGTCTAATGTTAAAGAGTTTCAGGCTTTGTTATGTCACCTTTCAGAGGAAACGGGAATAAAGGTCGAGGATTTGGTCCAGAGCAAGGGGAAGCCATCAAGAGACACAAGCTACATCTCTGTATCCCCCTAGGACTGCAGGAGTCCCCTAGTGCCTGAAGTGTAATACAAACCATTTTGGGAACTATATTCAAGATAGAACTTGTTATACTTGTTGGAGAACTAGGCACTTAAGGGAGCATTGTCCAACTGTTCGAGGTGGTCAAGACTTTAGTAAAGGAAATGAAAGGCCAGTAACAAGAGTAGCTCCTTCAGATGCCCATCAATTAGCTTTTGCAACCCACACATATCCCTCAACCTGTAGCAACTCAATCTTCAGTACCGCAGCCAAGGACCCAAGGTAGAGCATCTGCAATTACTCGCCATTAAGCAAGGGCGTCAAATGAGTAGTGGAAGGTATGGTTTCTATATTAGGACACACCGCTCATGCATTATTTGATCCTAGTGCTACACACTCTTTTGTATCCAGTGTGTTTGCGTGCAAACTAAATCAACCCCCCGAATCTTTGGGATTTCAATTAATTATGCCTTTATTAGTGGGTACAAGAAGGATAACTAGCACTAGATATAGAGATTGTAAAGTGATAATTGATGAGATAAGAACACTGACAGATTTAATTAAGTTAGAAGAAATGGAGTTTGATGTTATTTTGGGGATGAATTGGTTGTCCACTTGTTATGCACATTTAAATTGCTATGGAAAAAGGATCATCTTTAAAATGGAAGGAATCCCAGAATTTATATTTGAAGGAATGAAGAGGGATCAGACAATACTTATTACATCAACCTTAAAGGCTACAAAATTGATAAGACAAAGATGTAGAGTTATGGCCTCAGTAATAGATACACAAAGATTTGATGTAAAAATTGAAGACATTCCTATGGTGAGAGAATACCCAGATGTATTTTCTAAAGAATTACTGGGTTTGCCTCCAGATAGAGAAGTAGAATTTGCTATTGATTTAGTACCAAGAACTAGTCCAATTTCTAAAGCACCATATAGGATGGCCCCAGCTGAAATGAAAGAATTTAAAACTCAATGTAAGATTTGTTAGACAAAGGATTCATCTGACCAAGTGTATCATCTTGGGAGCACAGGTATTGTTTGTTAAGAAGGATGGAAGCATAAGGCTGTGCATAGATTACAGAGAGATGAATAAGGTCACTATTAAGAATCAGTATCCACTTTCTCGCATCGATGATTTATTTGAGCAATTACAAGGTGCTTGTGTATTCTCAAAAATTGAATAGAGATCAGGATATCATCAATTGAAGAGTAAGCCAAAAGATGTGAATAAATCAGCTTTTAGAATAAGATATGGACATTTTGAGTTCTTAGTCATGCCTTTTGGACTTACTAATGCCCCAGCAGCATTAATAGACCTGATGAATTGAGTATTTTAACCTTATCATGATCAGTTTGTAGTGGTATTCATTGACGATATTTTAGTATATTCAAAGAACAGAGGAGAACATGAAAATCATCTAACAATTGTTCTCCAAATATTGAGAGTAAAGCAGTTGTATATTAAATTTAAGAAATGTGAATTTTGGTTGGAACAAGTGGGGTTCTTGGTCATATTATATCCAGTAAAGGAATATCAGTAGATCCAATCAAAATTGAAGGAATCAAAAATTGGCCTCAACCCACAAATATTACAGAAGTTCAAAGTTTTTTTGGATTGGCTGGATACTATAGAAGATTTGTAGAAGATTTTTCTCAGATTGTGGCGCCATTGACTCAACTAATGAGAAAAGATAAGAAATTTGTTTGGGGAGCAGATCAAGATAAAAGGTTTCAAGAATTAAAAACTAAGCTAATGACTGACCCAATCTTAGCTATGCCCTCAGGAACAGAAGTATATGTGTTACAAATGATGCATCAAAACTTGGGTTAGGATGTGTTCTAATACAGCATGGAAGAGTAATTGCCTATGCCTCCCAATAATTAAGAACTTATGAGAGAAATTATCCTACTCATGAGTTAGAGTTAGCTGCAGTTATCTTTGCCTTAAAGATTTGGAGATATTATTTGTATGGAATATGTTGTGAGATTTATACAGATCACAGAAGTTTGAAGTACATATTTACACAGAAAGAATTGAACATGCGCCAAAGAAGGTAGTTAGAATTGACGAAGGATTATGATTTGACTATCCAATATCATTCTAGGAAGGCTAATATTGTAGCTGATGCACTTAGTCGAAAATCAGGAGGATCAATAGCGGCCTTGATAACTTGTTAATCCAGATTATTAAGAGATCATGAGGAAATGCAAGTAGAAGTTAAAAATTGTTGATTCTCCTAGTATCATAAGTCAATTGAACCAAGTGAATGTTAAGTTTGACTTGTATGACAAAATCAAAAAGGCCCGGTGAGAAGATCCACAAATAGAGAAGATACGAGAAATGACACAAAGAGGAGAACTTAAGGAGTTTTATATTAAAAATGAGGTGTTGAAATTGGGACATTGGCTGTGTGTACCAGACTTGGCAGAAATAAAGGAAGAAATAATGAAAGAAGCTTACTGTACTCTGTACTCTGCCCACCCATGAGGTATGAAATGTACTAGGATCTGCAAAATAGTTTTTGGTGGCATGGAATAAAAAAGGATATTACTGAATATGTGTAAAAATGTTTAGTGTTCCAGCTGGTAAAAGTAGAGCATAAGAAACCTCCAGGGTTACTAGTACCATTATCGATTCCTGAATGAAAATGGTATCATATTATCATAGATATTGTCACAGGATTTTCTCAAACTTCACAATGATTTGACGCTGTTTGGTAAATAGTGGATAGCCTTACTAAATTCGCCCATTTCTTATCTATTCAAATAAACTATCCAATGGATAAGTTAGCTCAAATAAATATATCTGGGAAATAGTTCGACTACATGGAGTATCTAAGTCTATTGTATCAGAACGAGATCCTCAATTTCTATCCAAATTTTGGAAGAGCCTATTGAAGCGATGGGCACTAAACTACAACCAAGTACAGCAGCACACTTTTAGACAGATAGACAGTCGGAAAGGACTATTCAAATTCTGGAGGATATGTTAAGAGCTCGTGTATTAGATATTGGAGAAAATTGGGATAAATACCTATCTTTAGCAGAATTTGCCTACAATAATAGTTACCAATCCACCATCGGCATGCCCCGATTTGAAGCATTATATGGTAAGAGATGTAAATCTCCAATTTGCTGAGAAAAAGTTGGAGATAGGAGAATATTTGGCCCGAATATTATTCAAGAAACTACTGATAAGATTAAATTGATTAAAGAGAGGATAAAGGCGGCTCAAAATAGAAACAAAGCTTATGCTAACAAGTATCGCAAATCGCTAGAATTCTCAGTGAGGGATAAAGTTTTTCTAAAAGATGTCCAATAAAAGGAGTGATACGTGCTGGTAAGAAGAATAAATTAGATCCCCGATATGTGGGACCATTTGAAATCTGGACAAGGTTGCAACAGTTGCATACCGTCTAGCCTTACCTCCGAAAATGGAAAGAATTCACAATGTATTCAATGTATCACAGCTGAGAAGATAAGTACCAGACCCCAATCATATCATATCCTATCAACCATTATAGATCCAAGAAGATTTATCATATGTGGAGAAACCTAAACAAATTCTCGACCATAAAGTGTGACAGTTGAGGAACAAAGAAATTACCCTGGTTAAAGAGTTGAGGAGGAGTCAAAGCATCGAAGAGGCTACCTGGGAACTAGAGGAAGAAATATTGGGAAACTATCCCAACTTATTTGAAGGTATCTTAAGTTTTGGGGACGAAACTTTATTTAAGGGGGTAGTACTGTAATGCCCGATATAAAGTGCTATGATTAGAACCTCCATATGAAAATTTTTAAAGTTTTATAGAATTATCTTAAATATTATGCTCTGTGTTGATCATCATTGATAAGATAATAATTAGAATGGGTAAATTTCATTTGTTGTATGTTACATAAGTAACTAAAAAATAAAAACAAAGTTTAAAATTGAGTGGGTGAGTTAATGCATTAAAATAAGAATTTTATAATATATGTTTATAAAATACTATATATGTGTATTTATCTCTAGAGAAGTTTGAATGGGATTCCCTCTCCTTAAAGATCTAAATTTATACCATAATTGACTAGTGGGTGGGATGTTAAGTAAAGTATTATAGGTGTATATATATTATACATGTATTCCCTCCAAGTATTCACAAAGAAAGATGAAATGGTCTCTTTCATTTTAAATTGGTCAAAACAACCATACTTGAATAGTGTAAGAAATGATGGGAAGTATGGAGAGGAGGTATGGGGTCTTGTATGTAGGTATATGGTGGAGATGGGAGTGACATTTTTAGAAGACACAAGGCATAAATCCCTCATTGTAGTGTAAAATACATATATGGTTATGGGATTTTCTTCTCATTTTTCACCCACACCTTCTCTCTCATTCTCCCTCCACTCTTTCACTCCTCCCTCTTCCTCCCTGGGCAGCCAACCCCCCACCTCCCCTCTCTCACCCTCTCTCCTCCCATACACTCTCTCCTCCAAAAACATACATATATATCCTTTCTTTTCATTTTTGGAGGAAAACCCTATAAAAATTCAATCTTTACCTCACAAACTTCTTAGTTTTGGGGAGATCTAGTTCCTAACTGGAAGAAGATTAACTCTTGCATGCAAGCCTATGGGATTTGACGTTTGGAGCTTACTTGCTAGCTTTTCAAGGTAATAAACTAATTATGTTGAAATTAAGTTGATCTATCCTTCATGTTAGAGCTAATGGTGGCATGGTTATATGTATATATGTAGGTTTTGGAGGAATTGGCGAGACAAGCAAAATCTTGGTTAATCTCTTGTGAGAGTAAGTAAAACCTTAATCCTAATACAGATCTTGATAATGGTTAAAAATAAGGAGTTGTAAAAATACATAAAAATATGTTTTTATTGGAAATTAGATGAAAATCTATATGCTTGGGGGTTAAGACAATAGGATGCTATAGAGTATTGAATTAAATTAAAAAGTGGGAGGGATTAGCTTCATGTAGACATGGGAACACGTAAATTGTTAAATATATATATACCATGTCTTAACTTGAAAAGTTTCATGTAAACTGTTATGAATGAAATGTGAAATGAATTATTCATGTATGCTTGTGGTATTAGCTGAGTTAATATTTATGTGAAGTGAGAAATGTTTCTTCTTGATTGAAATGGTTGTATGCTAATGTTACTGATAAGTTCATATGTGTGTGTGTGTGTGAGAGAGAAAGAGAGGGAGAGAGTGAGAACACCATGTTGCATGATAGCGTGAATAGCAAGCCTTTTATGAATCATCATGCATATATGTAAAACAAAACATGTTGCATGTTAGTATTGGTGGTATGCTCTTATACAATTGCTATATATGCATACGTAAAAAGAGATTGTTACATTATGCATTGTCATCACTTTTACTACATGCATTCTTATACATTCTCTATACATTGCCATTGATATATGAAAGCATTTTGTGATGGCATGCACAAGAATTTCAAAAGACCAAACCATGTATGTAAATAAAAAGAATTGTTTTATATAATGTTGATCATTAATCCATAAGGACATTTGTGTTTTGGAGGAAGGGACCGAGTATAACTGGTGGGTGCGAAGACAGGGTGACATTTGTGTTTTAGAGGAAGGGACCGGGTGTAACCGGTGGGTGCGAAGATGGGGCGACATTTGTGTTTAGGAGGAAGGGACTGGGTGTAATTGGTGGGTGCGAAGATGGTGCTAAAGATTTTGAACTAAACTAAGTCAAACTGTCATATACATGTATGTAGATTCACTTAGAAATATGTGTTACATGCGTTGTTATGTTACATCCCTTCTACTAAAATCTTGACACTATATATGTTGTGTAATTTACTTTCCTATATGCATGTTGATGATGTTATTATTTTGGTTAATTTTTTTACTTGCTGAACTGTCAATCTCACCTCGTTGTTAACCCCCTTTCTGGACTAAACAAAGGTAAAAACCCCGCTTAAGACTTGGAAGGCAATTCAGAAAATAGAAGACTTATTTTGAACAAGCCCTTTTTCTTTTGGGAGGTTTCCTTTATATGTGTACATAACTTTGAAACTTCTATGCATAAGTCGTATGCTAATGTAAGATATATGTAATTGTCTAATTATAGATGAATGTAACTATGTTAAGTGGTGGTAACTTAATTGTAGTAACCTTTAAGTTAGTGGACCTTGGATTGTGATAGTAATGATGTACATGATGATGTTATAGTACCTTGTAATAATGGGACGAACTTTGATGGATTCTAGTTATAGTATATGTATATATATGCGTGTTAAGAATTAAATAAGTAGGCGAGGTCAAGCCGAAATCTTCTTATGATTTACATTGGTGATTATTATACAATTGAAAAATGTTGAGATTAGTGTAAGCCATAAAGGCTATTATTGAAGATGTATTGTTTATGGACAAGTGATTAATATTAAGGGAAATGATCGCAAAAATTTTGTGAAACTCAGATGACTAGTTATCTTATTAACCTTGAATTAGAAGTTATAGGTGGATTAATTTAATTAAATCTAGGACCATTATAGCCTCCGTAGCTTCAAATGAAGCTGTCGTAGGCTCGCGCAGAGCCTATGTAGCTTCACTCAAAGCTGTCTAAGCTCGTGTAGAGATTATTTTAGCCTCGCACGAAGGCTTCAGGGTTGTTTTCAGTCTTTATTAATTTCTAGAGGCAATTACACCCCTGTAGAGCCTGAATGAGCTAAGCATAGGGATGGGAAAAAATTGACTGGCTGATTCTTAACTAATTGCTAGAGAAGAGAGATCATCTTAAGAGATCACTATCTAGCTTTCAAGAACTTAGAGAATCGTTTCTCTCATCCGTCAAGTATAATCTTAGGGTGCTATGATCGATCACATATATTGCATATATATTGTCACATTACCATGTTTATTATCTAATAAATCTTATTAATAATTCTATTTTTTATTTAATAATGTGCAGGGCCATTGCTAAAGGAGAAGGAAGAGAAATGAGCCCAAAATTCTATCAAAATTCTGATTTAATTCAGAATTAATTTGAAATTAGAAAATCAGGGCAGATCAAGGCAAATCAGAGAAGACAAAATTAGTTGAAAACCGGTTAAAACAAATCTTCACAAATCAATTGGTTAAAGCCAAAGATCAAAGACAGTTTCATCAAAATCCAGACCTAAACTAAAAATCCAGCTGAAGATAAAAGGAAATCGAGAAACCAGAGACGTGTGCCTCCCGGGTGTGGCCACCTGGCCACACCCGGGCCATAAAAATGCGGCCAAAGCCGCATTTCCGTGGCTTTGTTGAGGAAGTTGGGGGAGCGTTTGCTCCCCTATCTTCGTACGCTCTCCCTTAGGTTTTTAATTTTCTTTTATGTAATTTTTATTTTCTTTATGTAACTGAGAGGAGAGGACAGTTTCATGGAGGAATGAGAGTAAGCTTGCACTGAGAGTGACATCGGTGTAAGTAAGTCTTTTCTTCCATTGTTATTTGAATCGAATTAAAGTTTTCTTTTATTTTCTATTCTTCTTTTTGTTTGCTTCCCTCTTCTATGTTTTTGAATCTAAATGACTCTGATAGTCTCGAAGTTGCCTTGCCCTTGCAAGTGCCGTTGATGGCTTATGGTGATGAATATCCATTTCTATAGTAGTGTAGCTTGCCCCTTCATTTTATAGTGTAAATCGAGAATGGGGAGATCCTATTTGTCATACTTAGCTCGCCTTCAAATAAAGGTACATCGTCAACACTGGTCAAAGGTAAGCAGGCGCCGGAGAGGTAAGTAAGTTTTTAAGGTTTTAACTTTCTTTTGTTTTAATTTTAGTTTAGATTACCAACACCAATATCTACCAACTCTTCTATCACTCTTTTTAATTTCTTTAAATGCATTTTCCATTTTCTCTACCTTCTCAATCTACCACTTTCTTTTTAACTTAACTATAACTTATATTTTCTTTTCTTTTAAAGAACTAAAAGAAAATCTTTAACCATTCTTTGTAGCATAAAAGAGAACTTACTAAAAAGTTTTCATCGCTAGTCCCTCCTTGTAGATCACGACCTGCATAGCCACTTGTTATAGCGGTAGTATTGTGTACTTGCACATTCTAAGTTCTAAAATTCTATATTTTTGTGTGCAGGTAAAACCTTAATCAAGTTTTGGCGCCGTTGCCGAGGAGGGACGGTAAGTAATTCTCTTTTTAAGTTTACATTTTTAGTTAACTTTCTTCATTGTTCTTGGTGTGCAGTGATAAATATCAAGAAATTTTTTGCTGCAGTGGATGTATAAGTGACCCTGGACTCTGCCCAAGAAAGCAGAGGCCAGAAGCCCTCAGATTGGCTACATTCCAGTGACAATCTGAGTGAACTACTAACCTGTATTTCTGCATGTTGGCTAAATTGTAAAGCTAAATTTCTATAGCAATTTATTTTCTTATTTGTCTTACTGTACATACTTTCTAACCTCAACAGTAAAATGATGTTTGTTAAATGCTAAAAATGTTTTAGACTTGCATTTAGGCACGTGTCTAATTCATTTACATTTTATATTACTGTTGAAGAGTGCTTGAGCAAAAGGTACGTATGCATAGCATATAATTTAGAAAACATTTTTGAGTGATTATTTGCTTGTTGAATGTTACTTTTCTATATCATGCACACTTTGCACAATCAATCTTAAGGGCTTGTCCTATAAACAAGATAAGGTAGAAAAGTCATTACCCTCCCTTAACCCACAAACAATCTTCTCACTCACTAAATCAAACCTAAATAAAACTGAGTAGACATTGGCCATAAGGATATCTCGGACTCATATAGGAGACTAACTTAAGGGAAAAGTTGATTTGAATTTGATCTTGCCAAATCGGTGTCAGAGGTTTGGGATTGAGGGGCGAAACCCCAAAGGTTGGTGGTTGGCATAATTAGGCCCGTTGCTTAGGCATGAATATCTCCCACTGATCTTGTGTCTACCTGGCCGATTAACTTGTGATCAGATCTGCCATATATCCCCTGTGGACAGTCTAACCAGTTAGGAGTTGTTTAGGCCTAAGGTTTACTCTAACTTAGGTTAGATTTTTTTCTTTTTATTTGTTTATTTGTTTGTTTTTTATTTATTTTAATATTTCTTGTGTGATATGGCTTATAACAATAAATTTTCCAATTTTAATGGTAATACATGTTACACCCCGACCTCTTTTTCTGAAATTACCAACCCAGCATATCATAATTTTAACCAATCTAGTATACCAGATTGGTCTTATCCGAATGATTACATGCCCCAGTCCTAATACTATGGTCAAGACTGGAATAACCATCACTACTCTTCACAGAGTCAATGAGGATACAACTCCCCTGAGTCATATTGTCAACCACCTTACCAATATCCAGCTTCATATACTCCTTATCCCGAATAACCATTATAAGAATCAATTGACTGGGAAAAGAGAATGGAAGCCTTAGACGAGCTTGAGCGACGTATTCAAATTCTAGAAGACTCAAAATCCCGTCAAAATTTTTAAGTCACAGATCCTTACTCTATTTTTCAAGAAGAACATGCTGACTTAGAAAAGAGTATGAAATCCATGATTCAACTCCAAAATGATCCACTCGATATGATAGAAGCAAGACTTAATAGATTGAAAAATATGCTTAAGAATAAGGAAACTTTCCTACCTAATCTTTGACTATTTCCGATACTTCTAGCCATATTGATGAAAACCAGGAATCATGGTATCTTGAGGACTTTGACCAAGATTCATTTTCACCACAAAACCTTGAACTTGACCAATATCAACCCATAGACAAATTGACAAGTTTTCATTTTAATGAGATTGAACTTCATTATGAATGTGAACACAATCCCCAAATTTGTGATTCAGTTTCCATCTTCAAATCTATGTTGACTCCGACATTCTTACCCAATTTGGACCAATTTCCCAGAACATCTTATCCTGAACCCATAGATTTAGAAATGGAATCACCAATTTTGGATAGTCACATTAATTTGATGGGAAAAGAATGTGAATTTTAATTTTTGGAGTTGGACTCAACTCTTAAATCAAACTAACTCTCGAACCTAAAGTTAATTTTCCCGAGTTAGTATTGGTTCCTAAACTTATCATTCTTGAGCCCAAGTCAACCATTCCACCAAGTTTCATTCTTTTGTTGGACAATAGGTATAGACCATGATGACTCTGTGATGATTTTCTAGGACTGGTCATGTAAAGGGAGTAAGTTTCACGATAGGATCTCTCATGATCCTATTCATATTGGGGACTGTAAACATGTAAATAGAAAAGAGGTCAATAAAGGTGAGTTCTGTGAACTACCACATTATCTTGATTGGGTAGTAACGCTTGACCCAATAAGACCACCACCGGAACCACCACATAAGGTAATATTTTTCTTCCCTTTCTTCTTTTTCATGCATCTATGCATTAATTTATACATTGAGGACAATGCATGAGAAGGTGTGGGGGAGGGTTCTAACATAACTTAGGTTTTACTTTTATTATTTATAAAAAAATTTACATTTTCTTTACTTTTAAAACTTTTTGAAAATAGAAACAATATTTTGACATATTCTTTGTAAGAAATTAAGTCAATTTTAAGAAATAGGAGAATCATAATGTAACACCCCGCTCCCGGAATACGTACTTAGTTGCGTATTTGTATTTTCTGATCGTATTTTTTTGATTTACTTCCTGTATTTGTTTTGTATTATGAGATATTTATATGATCGTTTGCCTTGGATCTGGATCGTGAACTCGGAGTCAGCCTTAGTCTGAACCGGGAACCCGATCCTAGTGAATTGCTCGTTTGGTCTTTTCGCTATTCTAATTTGACCGATTTCAGTTTTAAACATCATTTCCCATATTTTAGATTTTCTATGATTTTCTGAGATTTTTCAGATTTTATCAAAATCCGGCCAACCCGGTGTAGACCGTTATTGACGGTTGACCTTATGATTTTTATTTTGAAAATGGGATTGAATTTCTGAAAACCGATTCCACCAAAAATCTTTATATAATATTCATTATTTTTTGAGAATTTTTGGGAAGCTTTCCAAGCTACCTTATTTTTGGACTTTTCCGGAGTTTTCGGTGTTTTCCCAGATACCGGAATTTTGTCCAGATATTTTACTTTTCTCTTTTCTCTCTCCTCGCTAGACGCGAGTTTCACCAACCCACATTTAATGCAGAGATCCTCTCCATGCTGCATTTAATACACTGCTAATCAATTCCAATCAAGTCATTATGACTCTTGTCCTTTCTGCTAAACGCAGCTTTCGCATTTTCTTCTGGACGCGGCTTTAATTTCTGCGTTTGGCCCATTTTGGCCTAAACGCAGGTTTGAGGGCTGCGTTTGGAGAGGGAGACGCAAGTTCTCTTTGTATGATTATTTTATTTTGAAAAGTGGGCAACATTATTATATTAATTTCCTTACCTTTATAAATACCCCACTCCCTCTCTCTCTTTCATTATTTTCATTCTTCTTCCTTTATTTTCGTTTCCAGAGAGCAATGGCAGCCCTTGCCTTCCTATTGGCCGCCATGCACCACCACTCCCCCTCCATTTCCACCACCAACTCCAACCACCAACATCACCTTCTTCTTCCTCTCTTTCCACCAACAACCCATTACTTCCAAAACTTCACCACCTTCTCCACCACCACCTACACCACCTTAGCCGCTACCAAACACACCATCTTCTTCTCCTCGTCATTCTCTTTCCAACGGACCTACTCATCGCTCTCCGAACCACCATTTCCAAAACTCCATTTTCACCCATTTGAACTACACTTGCACCCCTCCACATATTGTTTTGGCTACCGGATTCTGGCCATCTCCGGCCACTTCCGGCCATCTCCGGCCTCCGCCGGTGACCGCCGGCCATCGCCGGTCATCCCCCTTTCTCTTTTCATTCTTTCCTTCTTTCATTCTTTCCTTTCCTTCTTTCTTTTCTTCACTTCCTTCTTTCTTTTCATTATTTACATTTCCTGCGTCTCCTCTCCCTCATTCCCTGCGTCCCTCTCTATCCCTGCGTCTCTCTCAATTTTTCCAGTCTCTCTTCCTCTCTGTTAATTGCTAGACGCGGATCTCACCCCCACGTCTAGGCAATTCTTTAACGCGATCCACGCGTTCTTGTATCAACGCGACGCGGAGTTCATGCTCGCGTCTGCGTTCTCCTCGCGTCCTGACTTGAACGCGGGTCTCGAACCCAGCGTTTGTAGCATTTATGCAACGCGAACCCCGCGTTTGCGATCCCCGCGTCTCACTCTCAAACCCGCGTCCCCCTGTACAATCTCTCTCTCCCTGTACACTCTCTCTTTCCATGGACTTCTCTCTCTAGTTCTCTCTTTCTCTCTCCTCTCTCTCATCTCTCTCTCCCTCTTGATTTCCTCCTCTCTCTATCACTTTCTCTCTAACGCGTTGACGCATTCATTTCTTGGATTCCGGAGATCGGGGATTTCACTGTGTTTTCTAAAGATTAGGCGAGTGTCCTCGCTCTCGCCTCCATTTGGGTTTCCCCGCTTCGTCGGGTCGACATGTATTTTATTCCATGTTTTCATGTATTATGTATTGGGCTGAGTCCCTGTATTTGTGTATGGCCGAGTGCCAATGACTGGACATGTATTGCTCTGTGACGAATGCTGGTATTAGGGTAGTTTCATTCTTGCACATATACCATGCCTGTGATGTATTTTACTGCTTTATACCATGCGTGGCCGACCCTTCGTGGTCGTTGGACTCTGGGTTTCTGCCCACTCCTGGGATGGCTAGTAGTCACCGAGAGTGCGCTTAAACCCCGAGCGTACTTGGCTTCCGGACCCTTCAGCCTCCGGTCCCTCACTATCTCGAAAGAGGCGTGATTGGGATCGTCAGGTTTCTCATTCAGCCTCCGGTCTCTCACTATCTCGAAAGAGACGTGATTGGGATCGTCAGGTTTCTCAGCTCCGTCAGGTGAGCATACTTAGCGCTCAGTGCTTCATTCACTAAATTCGTTTAGGCGAGTTGCTGCCGGATTTTCTACTTGCACTTTAAGCCGAGTCGTCCCGGTAGTCATGCCAGACGCTCCAGTGTTAAATACTGTTTGCTGTCTGTGCCTCCAGCTTGCTTAGCTCCGCTTGGTTGTGCTCAGCTACTACTATATCACATGCCATGTACTTACCTGATGTGTTAACACTTGCCATGTCATTACTGTAAGATCACCTAGAGGGGGGGTGAATAGGTGATGGCTAATCTAAAGGTCACTTATGAACAAATAATGCGGAATTAAAACTAAGTTGACCAAATTAAAATTTCTTTTAATTAAACACTTATGTATAACTCAAGAGTGTTGCCGAATTCCCCTTGCGAGGCTCTGGACAAGCTCCTCTAGATTCCCCTTGAATGGGTTGAGGTGCCACGTTGGCTCTCTTGGTTGAATACTAGTGTTAACAACAATCCCACGCAATTATATATCAATTAAGCACAAGGGAATATATCATGCATATATAAGATGAACACAATAAATTGAATGCAAGATATAAAATAAAGACAAAGAGAGAGAGAGGAAGAGTAAGCAATCGCAAACACAAAGGGTTTGTTTCGAGGTTCGAGCACACTTGCTCTACATCCCCGCCTTCGACACACGAAGGGTTTCCACTATGCAAGATCCCACGGATCTCTCCTCGGTGCCGTACACCTACAAACCCTCGGACTCCCAAGTCCCGTACACACGCAAGTCCACCGACTCGCCGAGGCCGTACCTCTAACCACCAAGAGTTCACAACCGAACTCCAACCACCAACAACGAGCACACTTGCCCGTTTCCTCAAATACAAAGAAAAGATCTCTTTGATGATCACAACTCTTGATCACCTAAAGAGCACTCTCACTACAACACACCTATAAGAATATCTAGCAATGGAAAGCTCAAGTGTGTGGTGAGAAAATGAAGGAAAGAAAGCTTTGTTGGAAAACACAAGAAATCACTTAAACACTCTCTTGATAAAAACTCTTCCTTTTGATTGGAAGTATTTGCACTAAAATCTTGTAGAGAAACTCCTCTAAAAGTGTCTGAAAAACAGCTCAAGAAGTCTCCTAAATGTTCTATCTAAAACAGATGACAAAAACCCTTTATATAGGCTGCCCAGAAAAAGAGCAGTTGGGGTTCTGTCAGAGCTGGCGGTCGACCTCCGGTCGACCGGCCAACGGTCATTTTTCTGACCGTTGCAGCCACCGGTCGACTGGTGAGTCGACCGCTCTTCTGGAATGAACTGTCGGTCGACCGGTCCGGTCGACTGGCAATTTCCAGAGAGCAACAGGTTTGGGTCGGTCGAGTATCGGTCGAGTCCCGGTCGACTGATACGCACATGCACAAAACTGTGCATGTCGGTCGAGTGCCGGTCGACTGCCGGTCGACCGGTCACTGAGAAATTCTGAAAAATCAGAACTTCCAGGACCTGGAAAATTTGGATTTGGTTTTGGGTCTAGGATAAGATGTTTTGGTCTTGAAAAATCATAGAGTATGAGCATGTGTCATACTACTATCAAGGTAAAATACTTGGTAAAAATTCTTTTGATAAAAACTTAATTTTCCATGAAATGTTTTTCCAAACCTTTATCAAATACAAAAACAAGATATTTGAGTCCATTTAAAAGCATGGTGTGTATGGATATGATCCACTACACAATCAATATGAAATATCTATGTTTTTGAAATCTAGTATACAACTTGGTTTTGGTTAAAGAATATACATGATAGAAATACCAAAAACCAACAAATATTTTGTCTTAAAGAAAAATCTTTTTCTAAAATAAAAGTTCTTTTCTAAAAACAAAATCTTTTATGAAATCAATTAATCAAGAGTGTGTGTGTGTGATATAACTTGAGCAATCCACCAACTATCTATCCTTTACATTTTTTACTAAAACAAAAATACAAATTCTATACCTAGACCCAAGTCTTCAACTTCTTGAAGTCTTCACTTGAAGGCTTCTCATCTTCTTGACTTGGTCCAAGCTTGATCCAAAAACTCCTTGGATCACAACATGCAAGCTCCAAATCTTGTTCTTTAATCCTTTGTTGAGCTATGCACCTACTAAGATCTTGATCATGAATCTGTCACTAATTAAACACAAGATCATTAGTAACTATAACTACATGAGTTGATCATCATCAAAACTAGGGTGAAGGGCCTTTGGGCCAACAATCTCCCCCTTTTTGATGATGACAAAACTCATGGAGTTATATATGCATGGATTAAAGTAAAGCTTCAAAGAAGCTCCCCCTTAACTCATGCATACCAAATAAATACAAGGTATGGCAATAAAAGCACATGACATGTATGCAATGTAGGAGATGCAATCATATAGATCAAATCATAAATCAAATCTTTTGCTCCTAATTGCAAGACAACATATATGCATAAATACAAATCTTACTCCCCCTTAAGCAAGGAACCAAATACTTCTCCCCCTTAAGTAAGGAAATCATGAAATCATGCATATAAAATCACAAATTCTTCTCCCCCTTTTTGTCAATCATCAACAAAGGGTTCAAAGAAAAATACATCAAACAAATTTTCTCCCCCTTTTTGTTAAAAATAAGGAAATCAAGGAGGGTAAATACAAATCAATCAATAAAATTTATATGCGATATAATTCATGAAGAGGAAGACGTTAAGTTAGCTTCCCGACACATATACATTACATGAAAGAGGGATGACAAGCCCTAATTCACATAACGTATAATATGTCATGCATAAGAGGAGATGTGAAGCTCCCCCTACACACGTATATCATGAAAAGAAGAGTTGTCAAGCTCCTCAAATTATAATATACTCAACATGAATCTATATGTAGAAGAGATGTTAAGCTCTCCTTGCATATAGACAATACAAATCAAAAATTTTGAATTTTTCTTTATCAAAACAAAATTTTAACTTTTTCTTAGTAACAACACATTTTGAGATATCAATTGTAAAATAAACAAATTTTGAATTTTTGATACCAATTTCAAAACACAATGCATAAGCTTATTATGAAATACCAATTTGAAATCTAATTAAGCTTAGCATCAACAATCTTTGTGCTTTAAAGGAAATACCACTTGTAAAATAAGCACAAATAGATAACATATATGTATGACAAGATAATACCAATAGAAATTGATATAATTTGAAGGCATTCATACATACAATCAAAATATGAATATACACAACATGAAGTCATATTGATACCAATTGCAAATAACCAATGATACCAATTGAAAAGTAAGCATAAGTGTATACATCATATAATCTACCATATGAAGAATTCGAACTAGTTAAATGAACTTGTTTTAAGAACTAGTACGAGATCCTTCCATCAAGGAATAAGTTAAAAAGTTTTTCATGAAAGATCAATGAAACACAAGGCACTAAAAAGCACTCTATCCATAAAGTCCATATCAAAAAGAAGTGAGTGTGATAGTGTTATGTGAAACATGGTATCATGAAAATTAGCAATAAAACTCAATATTCCTTAAAATCATAAATTTTGAAAATACGAAAATCATCACAAATTTTAATATATGAAAATCATCAAAATTATATTTCATAGCATATGTATGTTTTGACAAGACATTAAGTATACATACATATCCCCAAAATACAATTGAGTCCTCATAAATAGATTTGCATGAAAAGCAAATGACTCAAGGGTTATCCATGTATATCTTAATGTTTTGGCAAAGTAACCATATACATGAAATGAAATCACATGATCATAACATAAATCCAAATGGGAATACAAGTTTAAGAATGTAATGATCATCAAAACTAAGCAATACAAGTACATCTAATGGGTTCAAATATGCATTCAAGTACACATATCAATAGATTTATTTTTGCCCAAAATATGTTCAAGTATAAATCCTAGTGTTGATAGAAATTAACATTTAAACTAATATTCAATACATGAAGCGTTCAAATCTTGAGAATATAAAGGAATTTATCCATAAAATCAAAAATAGGATCATGTGCAAAACTTGAAGAATAGATAACTAGTTTAAATGAATTTTTGACAAACTAGTTAAAGATCATATGTTTTTCATGAATAATACTAAATACATAAAAGTTCAAGCACTCATATTCCATAAAGCTCCAAATTATATCTTTTCTTGAAGATCGAGTGTTCAAAGGTTATGTAAGTAGTATCTACATGAAATTAGTCATTGAAGCCCAAATCAAATATGACTAATCAAAGTTTTTATCAATCAACACATAAAAATCATTTTTATCAAAACAAATCATCTTGAAAATAATCTACATGGTATATGTATGAATTATACAAATCTAACAATATGCATACATATCCAAAAATAAAAGAGTCTATTAAATGTTTGCATGAAGGCAAGAGACTCACGGGTATACATGTATATTTATTAGATTTGAATTAAACATGCATATACATGAAGTAAATCACAAAAATTGGCAAAACATGTATATATGAGAATTATCAAAACTAGATTATACATATGCATAAAGTGGATACAAGTGAGCATGAAGTTCAATTATTTAAGAGTCAATTGTAATTCACTATTTGTATATACATACAAGTTTGATATATTCTACATCTAAGCATGTAAATACCACATAAAGCACACAAAATCTTAAAACATGAACATGCTATGAATATGATAAAAGTATAAAGCATGTACATAAATAAAATAGGAGTTTAGAGGTTGTTACCAACTCCAAAGCTCCAAGTATGGTGGTTGTCCCACCAAGCTCCTTGATAGTGATGCAACCAAGTGTATGTCCATCATGTCCATTGCAATCACTACCAAGGTACCAACCTTCTCACGTTTTGTGAGATCCCACACCTACATCAAAATCAAAAGGTGGGGGTTTTGGTACCCATGTTTTCTTGGGTCCTTTGGGGTTAGCTATGTTGTAAGGAACCCAAATTTGTTATACTTAGCAAAATATAAGTATGGTTTCTTATCAAAACAATATCTTGCTAGATGGCCTTTGCGGCCACAATATGTACAAATGTACACCTTAGCATGATGCTTATGAGTGTGATTGTGATCGTGTTGTGCATCATAAGCATGAGCATGATGTGTATGTGCAAGAGCATGTGGAGTTTGTTTCTTGGGAAACATGGACTCCAATCTAGTATGTTTAAATGCACAAGAGTTCAAAGTTGAACTCAAATTATTCATTTTATTTTTCAAGTTCTTAATCTCATTAGTAGTGGCATGAAAAGCATGATGAGATGAAGAATCATTTTTCTTTTTCTTCTTAGCAACAAAATCCTTTTCTTTTTCAACAAATTTTCTTTTTAAAGATTTGTTTTCTTGCAAAATACTTTCTTTTTGTTTTTCTACCATAGCAATCTTATCCTTCAAAGACATATTCCCTTCACATAAATCATTCAATTTAGACATAAGGGAAACATTCTCATTTTTCAAATTCTCATTATCTTTTTCTAAACATGCAAGTTTATTTCTAAGAGAATCATTTTCTACATGCATGCAATCAATGTTCTTTTTCAAATCTTTATTATTCTTTTCTAAGCATGCAATGTTATCTCTACATGAATCATGTTCATTATGCATGCAAGCAATGTCCTTTTTCAAAATTTTATTTTCTTTCTTAATTATGTCATATCTTTCAAGCAATAATTGGCATAAAGAATTTAGCTCATCATATGACATACTAGCATCCTCATCATCGGATTCGGTATTTACCTCAAGGGGGTCATCCCCTTGGACCATGTAGCACTTGTTGGAGGTGTTGCTTCCAACATCCGAATCACTCCCCGCATAGTATTGTTCATTTTCGCCAAGGGAGATGAGGGTGTTCCAAACTACAAAAGCCGATTCAATGTTAGAAACCCTAGATAAATAATCATCATTTAGGGTACATTTAAGAGCATGAAGGGCTTTTGCATTAGCCTCAATGTACTTGCTATTTGAACAATAATCATTATTAGTAATGGCAAGATATACATTATAACCTAGGGCTTTGAGGAATAATGACATCTTAACTTTCCAAATGTGGATGTTAAGAATGTCAACGGTGGGTGGTGACATAAAGTCCATGGTGAGGTGTGTGTGTTCAACAAATATTGTGATTAGCCCAAATGTAGGATCTTTAACTCTTAGGTTGTTAGACCCTTATCAAGAGCACTAGCTCTGATACCAATTGTAAGATCACCTAGAGGGGGGGTGAATAGGTGATGGCTAATCTAAAGGTCACTTATGAACAAATAATGCGGAATTAAAACTAAGTTGACCAAATTAAAATTTCTTTTAATTAAACACTTATGTATAACTCAAGAGTGTTGCCGAATTCCCCTTGCGAGGCTCTGGACAAGCTCCTCTAGATTCCCCTTGAATGGGTTGAGGTGCCACGTTGGCTCTCTTGGTTGAATACTAGTGTTAACAACAATCCCACGCAATTATATATCAATTAAGCACAAGGGAATATATCATGCATATATAAGATGAACACAATAAATTGAATGTAAGATATAAAATAAAGACAAAGAGAGAGAGAGGGAAGAGTAAGCAATCGCAAACACAAAGGGTTTGTTTCGAGGTTCGAGCACACTTGCTCTACATCCCCGCCTTCGACACACGAAGGGTTTCCACTATGCAAGATCCCACCGGATCTCTCCTCGGTGCCGTACACCTACAAACCCTCGGACTCCCAAGTCCCGTACACACGCAAGTCCACCGACTCGCCGAGGCCGTACCTCTAACCACCAAGAGTTCACAACCGAACTCCAACCACCAACAACGAGCACACTTGCCCGTTTCCTCAAATACAAAGAAAAGATCTCTTTGATGATCACAACTCTTGATCACCTAAAGAGCACTCTCACTACAACACACCTATAAGAATATCTAGCAATGGAAAGCTCAAGTGTGTGGTGAGAAAATGAAGGAAAGAAAGCTTTGTTGGAAAACACAAGAAATCACTTAAACACTCTCTTGATAAAAACTCTTCCTTTTGATTGGAAGTATTTGCACTAAAATCTTGTAGAGAAACTCCTCTAAAAGTGTCTGAAAAACAGCTCAAGAAGTCTCCTAAATGTTCTATCTAAAACAGATGACAAAAACCCTTTATATAGGCTGCCCAGAAAAAGAGCCGTTGGGGTTCTGTCAGAGCTGGCGGTCGACCTCCGGTCGACCGGCCAACGGTCATTTTTCTGACCGTTGCAGCCACCGGTCGACTGGTGAGTCGACCGCTCTTCTGGAATGAACTGTCGGTCGACCGGTCCGGTCGACTGGCAATTTCCAGAGAGCAACAGGTTTGGGTCGGTCGAGTATCGGTCGAGTCCCGGTCGACTGATACGCACATGCACAAAACTGTGCATGTCGGTCGAGTGCCGGTCGACTGCCGGTCGACCGGTCACTGAGAAATTCTGAAAAATCAGAACTTCCAGGACCTGGAAAATTTGGATTTGGTTTTGGGTCTAGGATAAGATGTTTTGGTCTTGAAAAATCATAGAGTATGAGCATGTGTCATACTACTATCAAGGTAAAATACTTGGTAAAAATTCTTTTGATAAAAACTTAATTTTCCATGAAATGTTTTTCCAAACCTTTATCAAATACAAAAACAAGATATTTGAGTCCATTTAAAAGCATGGTGTGTATGGATATGATCCACTACACAATCAATATGAAATATCTATGTTTTTGAAATCTAGTATACAACTTGGTTTTGGTTAAAGAATATACATGATAGAAATACCAAAAACCAACAAATATTTTGTCTTAAAGAAAAATCTTTTTCTAAAATAAAAGTTCTTTTCTAAAAACAAAATCTTTTATGAAATCAATTAAATCAAGAGTGTGTGTGTGTGATATAACTTGAGCAATCCACCAACTATCTATCCTTTACATTTTTTACTAAAACAAAAATACAAATTCTATACCTAGACCCAAGTCTTCAACTTCTTGAAGTCTTCACTTGAAGGCTTCTCATCTTCTTGACTTGGTCCAAGCTTGATCCAAAAACTCCTTGGATCACAACATGCAAGCTCCAAATCTTGTTCTTTAATCCTTTGTTGAGCTATGCACCTACTAAGATCTTGATCATGAATCTGTCACTAATTAAACACAAGATCATTAGTAACTATAACTACATGAGTTGATCATCATCAAAACTAGGGTGAAGGGCCTTTGGGCCAACAATTACTTCTTACCTGTCAACTGATGTGTTATCATCTAATACCTGACATGCTACCACTTGGCAAGGCCCCTTGTTATGACATGACTTGCCACCAGACTAATATCAATCTCTTGACATGATTGGTCACCTGCCAAATATCATCCTCCTGTCATGCTATCACTTGACACCCGGCATGATATACTTGACTCTCTTGATTATCACGATAACGGGAATGATGACCTGACATCATGTTTACATCTTGATATATTACAGTACATACTGTACTCCCGAGATACATGTATTCCTGATATTCTTGACTTGTTCCTGCTCATTCCCAGAATCTGATAGTTATCTGATAAACCGTAAAATGAGACAACTTGCATCGGGTCGGGGAAACTTGCGGCTATCAATATGTGTTCGTGTTTACAGTGGTACTAGGCATGTTGTGCAACTAAAACTTCCGGTCTGACCTGTGGGCCTCCAGGCGACCGAGGGGAGTGCTGGCTCCCTCCTTCTTGGTACCATCTTGATAAGGGCATTCTATAAGACCCTCCTGTAAGCCTTGCGGCTGGTTCCATACTCCAGCGATGGAACGTCCTGGGTCGTGGTCCCGGGCATGTACGGGACCCACTGTAAACATAGTTCGTTGATACCCCCATTGGTTTCCAATAACAACCTTGCTTTACTCAGATGTGGATATATGTGTGCTGGGACGCTAGTTCACATATCTAGACATCAGGGTAAGACGAGTAATAATAATAATAAAAGATGCCAACCATGGATCTATTGTATGCTTTACCGAGCTTGCTTCTATTGGGTTTCACATCGGATTTCCGGTTTTATGATTATTATCATATTAGCTACTCATACCCTGTTTTATTACCCATGTTCCATTCCATCGGTCTACTGCTCCTATCTTATCATTCCATGAGTAGTTCCTGCTTAATATCACTTGTTATATATCTACCTGCTTATACATGCCTATGCTTACGACACGGTTTTCAATGCATGATTATGATTCGATTTTATCGATACACGTGTGTTTATCCTTGCACGCCATCTGGCTTTCGTATCACTACTCGCCTGGGGATTTCTATCTGACTCCCCTGGATTCTCATGTCCAGGTCCTGGAGCGTGGAACAGCTTGGAGCTTGTTGAATCCCAGTTGCTGACCTGAAAAGCGCATCGGTAGCTTGGATCTCCAGCGGACCATCCGAAGCTCTATCCTTCCAGGCCCCCTGTGTGCCTCACGAGTTTTCCTTTTGTAAACTCGTGAGTGCCTGTTTACTGTTCACTCTTGTACATCCCTTTGTATTCTTGCATTTGCGCCTATCAGTGATGTAATATTATTGTAATATTTGTCACCTCTGGTGATAACTTTGTAATTGTACTCATGTGTTGGAATGTATAATGCACCATTTGCTTCCGTACTCTGATTCTTGCCTGTACTGATGCTTAGCGTATATACGTGAGGGTATTTCTGACCTGCGTATATACGTTGCAGTAACGTCTCCGTACCCGCCGGGATCGGGGCGTTACACATAATTAGGATTTTTTATACTTCGTTAAATAAGATTATTTGTTTAATTTCTAAGGTTAGGAAGAAAATTTGAAAAGTAATTTAGTCTAAATTTTTACTTTGATGATATATGCATGCTTTATACACTTACACACTTAGGGTTCAAAAATAAAGATTCTTATGCCTTATTAAAAAAAGAAAAAGAAAGAAAAAGAAAAAGAAAAAAGAATATATATATCATCTGATTAAGCTGGGTATTTGTGCCTCATAAAGCATAAGTATTCATGCCTAAAAGCGGTTCATATAATAAAATCCTTAGTTTTGTGATCTAATTTGCTCGAGTTTTTAAGTCCTTGGGGTGTTTTCTCACCCAGTGCCCTAGGACCATTCGGTTTGGGAGTCACCCATTAAAGGCTCGTTATATGGGCAGATTAGAAAGCCTAATAAACTAAGGAATAATATTGTTGGCCCAAAGGTTACAATCCCCGGGTGATTAGTCTCTAATTTTGCATAATTTTGATCATATCGGCATATTTATTTGGTATAAAATTCTGCTAATAAAGCTTTACTTGCTTGATCCTAGGTTCATGGTGTGCAAATGAAGAAGAAGACCATAAATCACCATCTAATGGGTGATTAAAGTCCTACCAACTAGCCATTGACCTTAGGGAGTAGATTTCGTCAGCTCAGAGCGTCAAATTACGAAACCGGCACAGGAACTGACAGGAGACAGACGGGACCGCGCGCGGCTCGAAGCGCCACACGCGCAGCCCCAGAAGGACCGCAGCTGCGGCCGCATTTTGGGCCAGGGTTGTCCCCTGGCCCCCTCTTCCCTGGTGCCTATAAATACCCCCCCTGGGGTTCTAGAGTTGAAGATATGCAGAGTTTTAGGGTAGTTTTCATTTCTATTTTGTAGTTTAGGGTAGTTTAGGTTAGTATTCTTCTTCTTCCTCTCTTGTATTTTTCATTTTGTAGATCTTGTAATAGGGAGAGAGAGTGATACATGTTGGGAAGTAAGAGTGCTTGTAATAGAAGGTGACAATCTATGAAAGGTGCTCTCTTACCTTATCTTTTGTTTCTTCTCTCTAATCTCTTTTACATGTGTAGCTAATCTTTTCTCTCATGGCACTAATTACTAACCACCAACTATTCTAACTTCTTTTATGATAGTCCACATGAATCTAATAGCCTCTACTTGGCCTTGCTCTTGCAAGAGCCATTGATGGATCTAGCACTCTAACTTCCTAACTCTTTAACAAGCTAACATTACTTTACTCCATGCTTACTTTTAGTTTTGATGGTTTAAGTGTAGCTTGAACTTATTTTGTAGAGTTGGGTTGTGATGAGTTACATATGGGTCATGCTTTGAACAGCTCTTGAACCAAGGACTAGTGATGGCCAATGATACATGTGAGGCAACTATCACTAAGAGTTAGCATGTTGGTGGAGTCATTAGTAGTTAGTAGCCATGGGTTTTCTTTCTTTTTCACTTTGTTTTAGACATACAAAAATCACAAACATATTCTTTTCTATGTTTCCCACTTCTTTGTTTTCACCGTACTTCTCTTTTCATTCATTCTTTTCTTTTCTTTTCATTCTTTAAAACTTTGAAGAACTTCTTAACAAACACATGAATCAACCGGTAAAGCTTCTATCGTCTCCGTCCTGGTGAATTCGACTCGTTTTAGCCTCTATGCTATAACAGAAGTATCGAGGAAGCCAAAGCACACATACTTTAAATATCAATTTCAAAACATACACTTTTGTGTGCGGTTTTTCCCTGATCAAATTTTGGCGTCGTTGCCGGGGATGGGAACGGTTTGATTTTACATATTTGTTAACTTTTCTTCTTTGTTTTTTGGTGTGCAGGTTAAATTTTAGCGTTGCAGAAGTCTATACTTGCTCTTGTGTGGTCAGGTAACTTCTTGTACATTCATATACTCTGCTGCTAATTTTTTTATTACTCGTACACTGTAAATAATTTTAAGAACTAAAATACAGAAATTGGATGCTTTAAAACGGTTTAGACATTTGCATCTAGGCACCTATAAATTTTCATTCCAATATACTGTATTTTATTCTTATGTTGTTGTGATATTGATAGGAGGTGTATATATTGCATTGCTTATAGTTAGGACAAGCACTTCAGTGATTTACTCGCTTTTTTGTATTCATTCTTATCTATATTGCACATTTGCACAAATTAAATTTAAGGGCAAAACCCAAAACAACATAAGGTGGGGAAGTTATTACCCTCCCTTGGCCCAAAAATCACCTCCCCACTCACACGACCCAAGCCTTAATAAAATTTGCTAGACATTAGCCCCTAAGGACATCTCAGACTCATTCAAGAGATTGACCTAAAGGGGAAGTTATTAGAATTTGATTCTTGCTAAATCGGTGTCTAAGGTTGGGGATTGAGAGGCGAAACCTCAAAGAACAGTGATTTGACATAATTAGGCCCGTTGCTCCGGCACGGATACCTCCCACTGATATTGCCCCTACCTGGCCGATTAACTCGTGGTCAGCTTCCGACAATATACCCCCCGTGGACAGTCTAACCAGTTAGGAGTCTTCTAGGTCTAAGTCAACCCTAACATAGGCTTGTTTTCTTTTTTTTTATTTGTTTGTTTGTTTGTTTGTTTGTTTGTTTTCTTCTTTTTTGTAAATTGTGATATGGATTTTAACCACAAACATTCTTTCAATCCTAATATGAATCCATATTACACTCCGACCTCATTTGATTCGGATAACTCTGACCCGACTATGTATAACATGAACCAGCCATTTATGCCGATTTGGGATTATCCGAAATAATATGACCCATATCCTCAACCATATGACTATAATTTTCAAAATAATTTCAACTCTTCACAGAGTCAATGGAGATTCACCTCCCCCTAGTCAGATTTTCAACCACATTGTCCACAATTTTCACAATATTCATTCCCTAATTCTGCTTCATATCCTTCTTTTGCTAAGCCACCTATTGAAGAAAATCATCATTACAAAGGACTTTAGAAAAAGCAATAAAGGCCCAAAAACAATTTGAAAACAATATGGCCTCATCATGTCCACAAAATTTCCAAAATTCATATAGCTCTTTTCTAGAACCAATCAAAGAAAAATCATTGTGGGAAAAAACTATGAAATTTGTACAAGAGACCGAGCGCATAATGCAAAATACAATTGACTTCCCATGTCCATCAAATGTTCAAGAATCTTGCCATTTTGGAAATCCAGCTTCAATTTCATCATACCAACCTGAACTTGACCAATATCTAATTCCTGATACTTTGGCAAGTTATCCATTTCCTGAAATTGAACTTGAAGATGAATGTGAACCTGAGCTTCAAGTTAGCGGTTCGAGTCCATTCCTTAAATCAATATCGACTCCTGTAGTGTTACCTGTAATAAGTGACGTTCTTGAGCTAGTTTTGATTCGCATACTTCCTAAATTTGACTCAATCGTTTCACTCATTCACATTCCTTCCGTGGACGAAAATCAAGATTCAATTTCATTGCATCCATTTGAACTTGCCCAAAATTTTGAGAACCACCTTGACATTTTAGCAAGTTATCCTTTTCTCGAAATTGAATTTGATCTTGAATGTGATCTTGAACCTCATATTAGTAATTTCATTTCACTTTTTGATTCAATAATGACTCCGGTATCTTTACCAGATTTTTTCTCTATTCCGGAGTCAACATTGAATCCTGTACCATTACACCGTGAAATAGAATCACCAATCTCTAATGATCACACTTCATTCATGGGAAAAGTGTGTGAATTTCAATTCTTTAGTTTGGACCCTGTTTTTGAACCAATTTCGACTCTCATTGTTGACTTTCGACTTGATCTGAGTCAACTTCCCAAGTCGGTTTCGGTTTTTGTTCCTGATCCATTTGAGTCCAAATCCCTCATCTTTCAAAATCACACTTCATTGTTGGACAAGGATGTTGAAGAAAATGACTCAGTAATTATTTTTGAAAATTGAAAATTAGATGGGGATAATTTTTTAAATAAGATCATTCATTCAATCAACATTTTATTGGGTCATATTAGAGAGGTCATTGGTGGGTTCCTACAAGATCCATGCTATTTTGATTGGGTCGCAATGCTTGGCCCAATCAGACCACCACCGGAGCCACCCCCTTGAGGTATTCTTCCTTCCCTCACTATTTGTTTCATGTATTTACACATTCACGATGCATTAAGGACCATGCATGAGATAAGTGTGGGGGAGGGTTTACTAACGTAGTTAGTTTTATATTTTCTTTCTTTTACACTTCTTTTTAATTAAAAAAATCTTTTATATAAAACTTTTCTTTTTTTTTTTTACAGAACTTTTTGAAACAAGAGAAATAGTTTTTGATTTATTTTAAGAAAATTAAGATTATCTTAGGAATTAGAAGACCTAAAATTATGAAATTTTAAACAGAGTCAAATGATAGATCTTGTTTAAATTTTAGGATAAGAAAGTAAAATTGAAAAGATAATTTGATCTTGAATTTTTTGCCTTAGATTTATGCACTCCATACTTACACAATTTTTGGGATTGAAATAAAGACTGAAAATGCCATAAAAATATATATATATATATATATATATATATATATATATATATATATATATATATATATATATATATATAAAATTTAAAATACCACTTATTGAAGTTGGGTAATTATGCCTTAGAAAGCATGATTATTCACACTTAAAATAGTGGACAAAAAATAAAATCCTCTTTAGTTTTGTGGCCTTGTTTACTCGAGTCCTTAAGTCCGAGGGATGTTTTCTCCTCTGGTGCCCTAAGACCATCTGGTTTGGGAGTCACCGGCTAAAGGCTCACTACCCAGGTAAATAAGAAAGCCTAAGAAAACTAAGGGAAAAAAAAGAAAAAAAGAAAAAAAAAAAATATATAATATAAATAAATGGCATGAAAGTTAGAGTCGATATCTCGAAAACCTTCACTATTCACAAAGTGTATATTTTTCTAAGAGTTTTATGAAAGATTAAGAGTCAATTCAATTTTAAATTCTAAATTTAATTTATAACAAGATTTTTTTGCATTTTGACTTAGTTTAAGAAAGAATAATTTCTGGTTAACCTCTGACCTTGGATCACTTATATTTTCGCAAAAATACTTCAACACTTTTCTCTATTTCAAAATGCATTTTAAAAAATACTAACATTTGATTTCTTTCTTTATAGATTTTGTGGATGTAATCCGCTTAAAACCCTCAGGAGACAAAACTCCTCCTCTAGGGGAAACCTAGAGGTTTAACAGTTTGTTGCACATGCTCGGTGCAATCGCGTCACCTGCGAAAGTGGTGTAATAATTTTCTTAGTTTTTTGTTTTGCTCGGGACGAGCAAAAAGATAAGCGTGGGGGTGATTAGTCTCTAATTTTGCATAATTTTTATCACATCCGTATATTTATTTCGTATAAAATTCTGCTAATAAAGATTTGCTTGCTTGATCCTAAATTCATAGTGTGCAAATAAAGAAGAAGACCATAAATCACCATTTAATGGGTGATTAAAGCCTACCAACTAGCCATTGACCTTAGGGAGCAGATTTCGTCAGCTCAGGGCGTCAAATCACGAAACCAGGCACAGGAACTGACAGGAGACAAACGGAACCGCGCATGGCTCGAAGCGCCGCGCGCGCGGCCCCAGAAGGGCCGCGGCCGCGGCCGCGTTTGGGCCAGGGTTTGTCCCTTGGCCCCCTCTTCCCTGGTACCTATAAATACCCCCTAGGGTTCTAGAGTTGAAGATATGCAGAGTTTTAGGGTAGTTTTCATTTCCATTTTGTAGTTTAGGGTTGTTTAGGTTAGTGTTCTTCTTCTTCCTCCCTTGTATTTTCCATTTTGTAGATCTTGTAATAGGGAGAGAGAGTGGTACATGTTGGGAAGTAAGAGTGCTTGTAATAGAAGGTTGTCAATCTATGAAAGGTACTCTCTTACCTTATCTTTATTTTCTTCTCTTTAATCTCTTTTACATGTGTAGCTAATCTTTTCTCTCATGGCACTAACTACTAACCACCAACTATTCTAACTTCTTTTATGATAATCCACATGAATCTAATAGCCTCTACTTGGCCTTGCTCTTGCAAGAGCCATTGATGGCTCATGATAATGGATCTAACACTCTAACTTCCTAACTCTCTAACAAGCTAATATTACTTTACTCCATGCTTACTTTTAGTTTTTGATGGTTTAAGTGTAGCTTGAACTTATTTTGTAGAGTTGGGTTGTGATGAGTTACATATGGGTCATGCTTTGAATAGCTCTTGAACCAAGGACAAGTGATGACCAATGATACATGTGAGGCAACTATCACTAAGAGGTTAGCAGATTGGTGGAGTCATTAGTAGTTAGTAGCCATAGGTTTTCTTTCTTTTTCACTTTGTTTTAGACATACAAAAATCACAAACATACTCTTTTCTATGTTTCTCACTTTTTGTTTTCACCGTACTTCTCTTTTCATTCTTTCTTTTCTTTTCTTTTCATTCTTTAAAACTTTGAAGAACTTCTTAACAAACACGTGAATCAACCAGTAAAGCCTCTATCGCCTCCCGTCCTTATGGATTCGACTCGTTTTAGCCTCTATGCTATAACGTAAGTATCGAGGAAGCCAAAACACACACACTTTAAATATCAATTTCAAAATATACACTTTTTGTGCTCAGTTTTCCCCCGATCACCAGGTTATGTGTTTTGATGATAACAAACCATATAAAAGCTATTTGGTATTAATAAAAGTTCAAGATTAAATTTCAGGTTGGTACAGATATGGATGGTTTAAGCATGGGATATTAGGCTCTAGCTCTATCACTGCTCAACATCAAGTTTCAGAGACACCTGCTTGTAGACTCATCTTATAAATAGTTTTTGTTAAAGATTAGTATAGATGGTTGAAGCTAAAAAATACACACACACCAAAATGTTTTCTATCAAGTTTTTAACTTATATCTAGTAGCTATGTATGTTTCCTATCTTTCAAAATCTAAACAAAAATATTTCAATATTTTACATATCTTCAAAAAGATTTTTCTAAACTATTTTGGCCAAGGTCAGTCGACCGGGCGGTTGACCATGCCTATTACAGGCCAGAACGGTCGACCTTACGGTTGACCAGAGTTCTGGCAATTAGGGGTATGCACGTTATGCACATTCTCGGTCGACAGGGCGGTCGACCGGTCCCTATTGCGGTCGACCGGGCGGTCGACTAACTGTGAGCAGCCAACTCTCAGTTTGTCATGGTCGATCGACCGGAGAGTCCTAACAGTCAGATTTTTGAATCTACCGGTCGACCGCTAGTCTGTCAGATTGGCAATTCTGGCTGTTTTGTTTGAGTTTTTTTTAATCATGTTTAAATTCAAAACATAGAAAGTTGATTTTGAGGGTCAATTTATTCCTCTTCTATGCTGGTAAAACTATTCTAAGTTTACCCTTCCTAAAACCTACATAAAGGGTCATTAGGGTTGAGTTCATTACAACAACAATTTGAAAGCTTCAAAGTTTTGTGATTACTTGAGAAAAAGTTTTTATTTCAGTTTTTGTGCTTTTAATCTCTGAAAATCTCTTCAAGTTTTGATTCTGAAAATCTCTCTTCTATTTCAAATTTCACTTACAGAACCTTAAGCTTCAATCTTATATATTATTCTCTAGGGCTTTTGTAAAGAAGTATTTTCAAGAGAGAGCTTGTGGTCTTTTGATCACCAAGTGCTTATTGTAATTGTTGCTACGCTACCTCTGAATTAAAGGAGTGTGTTGGGAGTTGTGTACTCCATAGTGGTTATAATTCCTTTGGTGGAAAGTTCTAGTGGATTGGAAATTCTTCATGGTGGTGAAGGCGGGGACGTAGAGCGGTGGCTCGAGCCTCGAAACAAATCTCTTTATTTGCGATTGATTTCTTGTCTCTTTTATCTACTATATTTTTCATTCGTTTATTGTCGATCTATACTCTTACAATAAGGTCGCATTGAACACCTTAAACTCTTATCTAGAGGAATCATGAGGAAGAAGTTCAGAACCCTTCATGGGGTATATGACTTCTAATCTTGCTTTGAGTGATCGTTTGCATCATCTCATTTTTATTTTGCATTGAATTTTGATTTGATTAGCCTTACACCTATTCACCCCCCTCTAGGTGTAATTTCAATTGGTATCAGAGTAATGTCTCTAGTTTTGGCTTAACATCCTTAGAGAGATCCTAATTTGCTAATCATTATATAAATTTCTTCATTCATCCACTAGTAAAGATGGTCGACAACATTAGGACCCCTTCCAAGTTTGATGGCCTTAACTTTCTCATACGAAAAGTTAGGATGATCGTATTTTTGCAATCCCTAAGATGCTGGGTTGTAAGGCGGTGACCAAATCCTATTGTGCACCCACTGATGAGGAGGGCACTTGGTCCGATCTTGCCTCCAAGGAATATGAGGCTAATTCTAAGGCTCAAAATATCTTGCTTTTAGCATTGAATGAGGATGACATGACAAGGGTCATTCATTGCAAATTTGCCTATGAGATTTGGCAATACTTATTGGTCACTCATGAGGGAACTTTACAAGTCAAGAGAGCTAAAATTGATCTCTTGCGTTCCCAATATGAAAACTTTAAAATGCATGAAATAAGTCTATTGATGACATGATTACAAAGTTTACTAAAATAACTAATGGTCTTGCTTCTCTAGATGATGAAATCAACAATGATCAAAAGGTCTGAAAGGTCATTCGCTCACTTCCACTGTCTTGAGAAGTCAAAGGTACCACATTGAAGGAGTTGAACGATAAAGATGAGATGGAGCTCATTGGGCTTATCGGTAACCTTAAGACCCATGAGATGGAGAAGGCGGCAAGAGAAGAAATGGAGCCACAAAAGAAAAAGACTATCGCTTTCAAGTCTACTCCCGCCATCTCCGACGATGAAGAAGAAGAAGAAGATGATGAAGAGCTATCTCTCCTCGTAAGAAATGTAATAAGAGCATACAACAACGAAAAATACAGCCATAGGAGATGACGATAAGGAAGGAGGAAAAGAAAATCATTTGCTTCAATTATCGAAAACCCGGACATATCATGGATGAATGTCCAGATTTTAGAAACAAGATATCTTCTTCTATCAAGCAAAAGAAGCCATTTATGAAGAAAGCTATCAAAGCCACTTGAGATTCAAAAAGTGATTCAAAGAGGATGTAGACACTGCAAACATGTGCTTTATGACAAACACACCCAAGGTAAATTCTGAACCATCTTTAATAATTGTGGAGTAACTCAAGAGCATTTATTAAATGCATTTATAGAACTTTCAGTTAATTTTGATTCTTTAAAGAAAAATTGTCAAACAATGAAAAAAGAAAATGAAGTTCTTCAAAACAAAATTATTATTCTTTTCAAAGAAAAGATGATTTATCATCCACTCATTTATCAACACAAGGGAGTCTGATGCTTACAAGGTTTCAAGTAAAGCTAAGTTTCCCAAGATTGATGAAAACAAAATTTCTATCTTAAAGACTAAAATCAAAAATTTGGGAAATGTTTTAAAGAAATGTGAGTTGATAAAGCTAAATTAGAAGACATGTTTTCAAAGAAAAATGCTTCAAAGAAACACATTCATACTACACACACACACACCCACACACCCCAAGCATGTTCATACACCACATGTTCACCATGCTCATAAAACCATATGTTCATCATGCACATCATGCTTTCACATATGGGAGATTTTATAAATGTACTTATTGTGGTCGAAATGGTCATCTAGCTAAATTTTGTTATGATCATATAAATGGTACTAATAATCATATTTGGGTTCGAAGTACTAACGTAATAGGATCCAAGAAAATATGGGTACCAAAGTCAACAACTTCATTGTTTGATATAGGTACACACTAAGACTCCAAGATGTAGGGAGCGGTGGTACCTTAATAGTGGTTGCTCAAGGCACATGACATTGGACATCAACAATTTTGTAACCCTATCAAGGTACGTTGAAGGTGGCACCATCACCTTCGGAGATGATTCCAAAGGCAACATCATCGGTATAGGTAACATCAAAATTGGTACATCTCCTTTAATTGAAAATGTTGTTTAGTTGATGGTCTTATATAATCTACTTAGTATTAGTCAACTATGTGAGCGTGGTTTCAAAGTTGTTTTTGATGAATTTTCTTGAAACATTTTTTATTGTAAAATCAATGATTGTATTCTCACCGAATTTCATGAAAATAATGTTAATATTATTGATATATATAATCTAGATTGCAAAACTAAATGTTTAAATGCTTTTAATGAGGATTCATGGTTATGGCATAGAAGATTAGGACATGTATCTTTTGACCATCTTTCTCGAATTAAGGAACCGGTGAAGGGTATTCCTTACTTGAAGTTTGAAAAGAACCGCATTTGTAATGCATGCCAACTTGAAAACAAACCAAGTCCTCTTTCAAACCAATCAAGGATATCATGACATCTATGCCATTAGAATTGATCCACATGGATTTATTTGGTCCTACTTAAACTAAAAGTTTAAATGGAAATCAGTATGTTTTTGTTTTAGTTGATGATTTTTTTCCGTTTTACATGGATTTTCTTTTGGAACATAAAGATCAAGTTTTTCACATTTAATGTTTTTCGAAAAGGATTGAAAATGAAAAATGTTTTTCGATTTTGCGCATAAGAAATGATAGAGGTGGTGAGTTCATCAATCAATCCTTTATTACTTATTGTGAAGAAAATGGAATTAAACATGAGTTGTCATGTCCTAGAATTCTACAAGAAAATGGAGTCGTTGAAAGGAAGAATCAGACTCTTCAAGAAATAGCTAGGACTATAATTAGTGAATACGGGCTCTGTCATACTTATAGGCTGAGGCCGTAAACACTGCATGCTATATATCAAACAGAATTTATTATTGTAAAAATTCTTCCAAAACTTCTTTTGAAATCTATTATTCAAGAAAATCAATGTTTCGTATTTTAGAGTTTTTGGATGCAAATGTTTTATTTTGAACACTAAAGATAATTTGGGTAAATTTGATGCTAAGACGTTTGAAGCAATTTTTGTTCGTTATTCTAATACTAGCAAGGCTTATAGAGTGTTCAATAAATCATCTCTTACAATTGAAGAATCTATGCATGTTAAGTTTGAAAATCTGATGCATTTGCTAAGAATGTTATAGAGGTTGACACTTTAGGTGAAGACATGGAGAAAGTATCCTTGAAGGACTCATTCACCCAAGAAGACAAGCAAAAACTTAATGGTGAAGTTCAAGAGGATGAAGTGGAACCATCTCAACTACTTCCAAAAGATTAGAGATATGCTACAAGTCATCCCAAAGATTTCATCATAGGTGATGTATCAAAGGGGTATCTACTCGCTCCAAACTCCATGATTTGTGTGGTCATTATGTTTTCATATCTCATATATGTTTACTAACCCTTTTGATGTATGACAAAAAGAGGGAGAAGTATTTGTTGAGGTTTCATAAGTATTTGTTGAGGTTTCATATTTGGTTTCATGTTTTGTACAGGTTTCATGTTTTGGTGTTTCATGTTTTGTACATGTTTATCTCATATATGTTTTTTATATGATTTCATGTTTTTGATAATAGAGCATCATTTGAGGGGGAGATTTACCTCCCTCCTATATTTTGTTTTATACCTTATATATTTTGTCATTATCAAAACGGGGGAGATTGTTGGCCCAAAGGTTACAATCCCCGGGTTATGTGTTTTAATGATAACAAACATATAAAAGCTATTTGGTACTAATAGAAGTTCAAGAATGAATTTCAGGTTGGTACAGGTACGGATGGCTCAAGTATGGAATATTAGGCTCTAGCTCTATCACTTTTCAACAAGTTTCAGAGACGTCTGCTTATAGACTCATCTTGTAAATAGTTTTTGTTAAAGATTAGTATATATGGTTGAAGCTCAAAAATACAAATATCACCAAAAATAATAAAAATAAAAAATAAATAATAAAAGAGAAAAGATAATAATAAGGCATAAGAGTTAGAGTTAAAAAACCCCGAGTCAAAATTTTCCGGTCACAAAGGTGCATATAACTTAGGGTAAAATAATAGATTAGATGAGAAATACAGTTTGACTCTATGCCTTGGTTGATAATAAGTTTTTGAATTAAGACTAAGCTTAAGAATGAAAAATTTGATTCTCCTATAACTTATAGATTACTTGAACTCTTACAATAATACTTCAAATATTTTCTCTTTCATAATGTGTTTTCAAAATACTAACACTTTGTTTCTCGTTCCTTATGGATATTGTGGTGTAATTCACTGAAAACCCTCATGAGACAAAACTTGTCCTCTAGAAAAAATCTAGAGGTTTAACGGCTTATTGCACATGCTCAGTGCAATCGCGTGACTTGCGAAAGTAGTCTAATAATCTTTGATTTAGTTTTATTGTTTTGCTCGAGGACGAGCAAAAGATAAGTGCGGGGGTGCGATCGGTCACATATATTGCATATATATTACCATATTCTCATACTTATTATATAACAAATCCTATTAATAATTCTTATTTTATTAATAGTGTGCAGGCCTATTGCTAAAGGAGAGGGAGAGAAACGAGCCCAAAAGCTCATCAAAATTCTAATTTAATTCAGAATTAATTCGAAATCAGAAAATCAGGACAGATCAAGGCAAATTAGAGAAGATAAAATTAGTTGAAAACTGGTTAAAATAAATCTTCACAAATTAATTGGTTAAAGCCAAAGATCAAAGGCAGTTTTATCAAAATCCTGGACTTAAATTGAAAATCCAGCTGAAGATAAAAGAAAATCGACAAACCAGAGATGTATACCCCCGGGTGTGGCCACCTGGCCACACCCGGGCCGTAGAAACGCGGCCAAAGCCGTATTTTCGCGGCTTTGTTGAGGAAGTTGGGCGAGCATTTGCTCCTCCTATCTTCGTACGCTCTCCCCCATTTGGTTTACGTATAAATACTGGGTTTTTTAAGAGACTAAAGAGAACGATCAAGCAGAGAGTAGAAGTTAGACTATTCTCTAGTTTGTAACTTAGGTTTTTAGTTTTCTTTTATGTAATTTTTATTTTCTATATGTAACTGAGAGGAGAGGAGAGTTCATGGAGGAATGTGAGCAAGCTTGTACTGAGAGTGATACCGTGTAAGTAAGTCTTTTCTTTCATTATTATTTGAATCAAATTGAAGTTTTCTTTTCTTTTCTATTTTGTTTTGTTTCTTCCCTCTTCTGTGTTTGTGAATCCAAATGACTCCGATAATCTTGAAGTTGCCTTGCCCTTGCAAGTGCCGTTGATGGCTTATGGTGATGGATATCCATTTCTATGGTAGTGTAGCTTGCCTCTTCATTTCATAGTATAAATCGAGAATGGGGAAGATCTTATTTGTCATACGTCACTGACCTTCAAACAATGGTTCATCGTCTATACGGGTCAAAAGTAAGCAAGCGTCGAAGAGGTAGGTAAGTTTTTTAGGTTTTAACTTTCTTTTCTTTTAATTTTAGTTTAGATCACCAACCACAATCTACTAACTCTTTATCACTCTTTTTAATTTCTTTGTATAAATTCATTTTCCATTTTCTCCACCTTCTCAATCTACCACTTCTTTTTAACTTAACTGTAACTTATATTTTAAAAAAGATCTTAACCATTCTTTGTAGCATAAAGAGAACTTACTAAAAAGCATTCATCGCTAGTCCCTCCTTGTGGATTATGACCTGCATAGCCACTTGCTATAGTGGTAGTATTGAGTACTTGCACATTCTATTCTTAAGTTTTGAAATTATGTATTTTTGTGTGCAGGTAAAATCTCAATCATGCTAACACCCTAATCTTCCATTCTCAAGGAATCTCTAGAACCAGGTGAGAAGGAATTCCTAACAGAAGACTTGAAGACTCATCGCATGTATCATCAAAGGAACAAAGTCAATGCGAAATGACCAGACTCCTACCGGTACATTTTCCCAGAATCTCAGTAGAGAATTCTTGAAACTTTTCTTTACTTGTAATTTTCTACAATTTTTTGTAAGTAATCCCCCTTTAAAATCAATGGGATACAAGATGGTGACTTCATTGGGGACCAATTTCTCCACCGATGAGAAGTGGTGTTGCAACGCGACGATCAGGCACTCGGCTCTACTGTTGAGATGCTAGTTATTCAATTTGAACAAGAGAAGTTTGAGAAACTTCTCTACATGAGCAACACAAGCCCTCTGAATGTGCACAAACATAGAAAGATTTCAATAGCCAAAGTTCTTTTTGCTGATTCTTGGAAGCAAGCCTCTGGTGAGGCTATCAAGGCTCTATATGAGCCTATTGTAACCTTTGGCATGGCTAAACAAGCTCTAAGAGAGCTTATCGCAGCCTTTAGCAAGGCTACACAGGCTCCGAGCGAGCCTATTACCAAACAAGCTCCGCGTGAGCCTACAACAGCCTCAAGCGAGGCTAACAGAGATTCACACTCTCTTCTCTTATCTTCTGGCGAAGTTGCTCCCACAATCTCTGATCGCGAGGCCATATTGTTTGTGGTAGCTTTCAACAGAGCTATGGCAAAAGCTCGCTTGTCCAGGAAGGCTAAAGCTAAAGCACCATGTGTGCCAAGCAAAGCTACTTCGTAAGCGCCATCTAGCGGCGCTAGACTAGCTTCCAACAGTGAAGCTAATACACTATGTGCATTTGGCAAAGCTAAAGCTTCTGCAAGTGAAGCTAGAAAAGCACTACTTAGAATCAATAGCTTCACCTAGCGAAGCTAACTTACATAGCGAAGCTAAAATAATTTAGCTCAGAGCCAAACAAAAAATCTCTAAGGCTAAGTGATTAGTCTCTAATTTTATATAATTTTTATCACATCTGCATATTTATTTGATATAAATTCTGCTAATAAAGCTTTACTTAGTTAATCCTAGGTCCTTGTGTGAAATGAAGAAGAACCGTAAATCACTATTTAATGGATGATTAAAGGCCTATCAAGTAGCCATTGATCTTAGAGAGAGATTTTGTCAGCCCAGGGTATCAAATCCAGAAACCAGAAGATCACCAGACAGGGAACAGACAGGACGACACGTTCCCCAAAGCCAGCGCGCCGCCCTGGCATGGCTGCAGAAACGCGGCATGGGCCGCATTTTTCGCGGCCGTACGGGCGCGGGCGCGCCCGTACGGCTTTGGCTAGGGTCGTCCCCCTGGCTCCCTTTCCCTGGTGCCTATAAATACCCCTGGGGTCTGAAGAGAGGCAAATCCAGAGTTTAGAGCATTGTTATTAGTTTGTTTCTAGGTTGTAGTTGTTATTGTTTGTCTTCTTCTTCTAGTTTTAGTTTTAGCCAATAGAGTGAAGAGAGAGTGTTGCGTAAAAGTTGTATTTGAAGGTGGCAATCTAATATAAGTAACTACTTCTCTTTTTTTCTTTCCAATTACTTGTTTTTCCATTTGCTTTTACTTTCTTGTTTTAGTGTAACTCCCTTTCTCTTTACCTCTTCTCTTTTTGTTTCTTTTACTATCATGTCTAACTAACTCTCTTATTGCATGGCTAACTAACTACTAACCCACTAATCTCTAACAACTTGATTGATAACCCAATTAGTCAATAGTGTCAAACAAGGCTTGTGCAAACGAGAGCTATGATATCTTAAGACGAGGGTTCTAACTCTAACTTACTTATAAGTATTAGCTCTCTTATATTTCATGCTTAACAGATTTTTGATGATCTATAGAGTTTAAACTTTGCTTGTTTTTCTAAGTTAGAGATTTTTCTTTTAACTTTACCGATACCATTAGTGCACTTGTGTCTTCCCTTATTCTCGCCTTTTTGGATCTTGATAAGGGAATGTCTAAGTTTTTACCGTGTGAAGCTAGTTAAAAGAAGGACTTTCATTCGGTTCCAACGTGAATAGTTCCTATGCTAAAGGTAATACTTGCCTATGATCCATCATGAGGCTACATCATCAAGAAGTTAGAAATTGTGGGAGCACTTAGTAGAAAGTTAGCCATGCATTTTACCATCTAGAAAAATCACTTTTACAAATCACCAAATCATTCTAAAATAATCTTTGAAACTAACTTGTTTTCATTTTCAAATTCTTTATTTGAAACAAAGAGCTTTATCTTTTCTTAAACAACGAAGCCGCATCAAACTTTCATCGCTCTCCTCTCCTTTGTGAATACAACCCGTAAGAGCCACTTTACTACTACAGAAGAATCTCAAAAGCAGTAACATCGACCCACATTCCTTTACCTATTTTTGTTCTTGCTTTTTGCTGATCAAATTTTGGCGTCGTTGCCAGGGAGGGAACGGCTTTATTATTCAACACTAATATTTTTCTTTGTTCTTGTGTGTAGGAGAAGTACCAGAGCTCACTATCACGGGAAGCGAAAGCGGTGGCCAAAGACTTGCACGAGGATTCATTTGCCCTCGAAAATTTCGTGTAACAACGAGTTTCTCCGATTGAAGTACTAACAAACTCTTCTGCAGGGTTGCCGAAAGCCGCTCAAATTGCTTCTAAATTTTTTTAGTTCCCTTAATGCTTCACCTTATACATGTGTAATAAACTCAACAGAAATCTACTTGTTACTTAATTGAAATTTGGATTAGACTCTTGCATTTAGGGCACGTGTCTATTTCAATTCATTTCAATTTCTATTATGAATGCTGGAGAAAAGGTACGTGTGCATTCATATATAGACCAACATTTTGGAGTGATTTATTGCTTTGAGTGTTAACTTGTTATGAATAAACTTTACACTTGAACAATTGACATTAAGGGCAAAATTGCAAATAAATAAGATAAGGAGAGATTTCATCACCCTTCCTTGGCCCAAAAATTATCTCCAAGTGCACTCACATAACCAAGCCTTAACTAAAAACTAATAGACGTTGGCCCCAGGGACATCTCAGACTCATTAAGAGATTAACCGAGGGTGAAATTATAAGAACTATACTCCTGCAAATTGGTGTCTAAGGAAAGTGGATTGAGAGGCAAAGTCTCGAAAGCTCCGTGGTTTAGCGTGGTTAAGGCCTATGGCTCACGGCCAGATACCTCCCACCAAGTTTTACCCTTTCCTGGCCGATTAGCTTGTAGTCGAGTTCCTGCAACAACCTCCGCCGGAGAATCGACCAGGTAGGAGTCGTCTAGGTCTAGGTGCCTTTCTCTTGTTTGTTTTTTATTCTTTTCGATTGTTGTGCCTTTACGTTGTTTGTGTGTGTTGCATGCAAGAGTGGGTGAGAGATCCTGTAACTTCCAGATTAACCAGAAACACTTCTCTACCCTTGCATCTAGAACCGGAGATGGCGTCACTTCAAGACAAGTTTTACACGATCAGAACCTCATTACCATCTTGTATAAAACTGCCTGAGGCAAATGAAAATAACTTTGAATTAAATCCTCAATTCATCAACACTCTCCTAAAGTTTCATGGTTTAGAATCAGAGGACACATACTTCTTTGTTAGGAAATTTGAAGAAGTGTGCCTCATGATGCATATTCCCCAGTTAGGAGACGATGCCGTTAGGTTGCGTTTCATTTCCTTTTCCCTAAAGGACCTAGCTAAAAAATGGTTGTACATTTTGGCGGTAGATTCAGTCACAACGTGGGACGATTTCGTCAAGGCCTTCTTGAAGAAATTCTACCCAATTAACAAAACTGCCCTCATTAGAAAGAATATCATGCCGTTCAGAAAAGAATCAAGCGAAACATTTTGGAGATACTTTGAGCGATTCAAAGATCTCCTAGCTCAGTGCCCTCATCATGGTGTGGAGAAATGGCGTCAGTGCTAGATTCTCTACGATGGCTTAGATTATCAAACGAAAACCCTTTTAGAAATCATGTGTCAGGGAGGGTTCTTGCAAAGGATGAGAATCAGGGTTGGGATTTATATGAGGATTTAGCTGAGAAAACTCTGCAATGGGAGCCAGCCTCAGAAAAATTAAGGAATTCACAATCTATAGCTTAAAGAGGAGGGCTCTTATCTCTAGAATCATCCATAGCTGCAGAAGGTAAGATTGCAACCCCTAATTAAGGAGAATAGAGGCTTTAGAAACAAAAGAGCTAGCCAATGTCAACCAGATCAACCCACCACCAATTCACATCCGGGTTGTTCATACCGTCAAGCACTGAACCATGTCTTTGAAGAGTACCCCATTTTTCCTACCCAGCAAATGCCACCGAATACTGAACGCGGCCTATTCACAACCGCCGCATAATCCTTACTCGCAAGCATACAATCTCGGTTGAAGAGAATCACCCAAATTTCTCTTAGGCCCAGAACAATCCTCCCAGGCCTAATTTCTCCAACAATTTTACCATCCCAGTCCTCCACCAACTTTCTCCAGTCAACTCCATCTTCCTCCTCCCAAAGTTCACCAATGGATGAAATTCGTTAATTGGAGGAGAGCATGGAAGCTTTTATGAAGTCCCAAGCCGCTTTCATGCAAAATCAGGGACAAACGCTGAGCAACCATTTACAGGCTATATCGAGATTGGAAATACAAATGAGTCAGTTAGCTAGCTCTCTAAGTGAAAGACCAAAGGGTACTTTACCTAGTCAACCGCTAGTTAACCCTCAAAACTCCGATCAAATGTATGAAATTCAGGATCCTTCGATCAACCAGTGCAATATTGTTCACACACTTTGATCTGGAAAGAAGGTGGACAACTAGGTCTACCGACAAAAATTCTGTCCACATTGATCCTACTCCAGCCTCCACCTCTGCTAGTTCCTTCCAATCTGCTCCTCAAACATCTGATGAAGACAAAGCTGCTGAACAAGTTCATAAGCCTGTAGCACCCTTTCCCATAGGCTTAGGAACAATACAAGAAATGCATACGGAGAAGATACTTGAGATATTTAACCAGGTCAAACTGAATGTGCCTCTTCTAGACGCTATCCAACAAGTCCCAGCTTATGCCAAATTTCTTAAGGATATGTGTATGAAGAAAAGAAAGACAATTGTGCCCAAGAAAGTGTTCTTGGCAACCATATAAGCGAAATTTTGTCTGATCCATTCTGGTGAAATATAAGGATCCTGGATGTCCCTAATTTTTTTCAGCACTATAGGACAAACAGAAATTAGCATAGCATTGACCTGGGAGCAAGTATCAACTTGCTACCTCTCTCAGTATACCAGCAACTTGGGTTAGGCGAGCTAAGTCCAACCCGAGTCACCATTCAGTTAGTTGATCGATCTGTGAAGTCCCCAAGGGGAAATCACAGATGTCCTTATCCGGGTCGGAGATTTCATCTACTCCATTTATTTCATTGTGCTTGAGACCTAACCTGTGTCAAATCCGTAGTCTTAAACTCCTGTCATCTTAGGGCACCCATTCCTTGCTACAGCCAATGCCATATTAACTGTAGGAACGGGTCCATGTGATTGACCTTTGGAGACATGACGAAGGAAGTTAATGTCTTCATCTTGAAAGAACACCCAGGGATATCAATGATCAGGCTTTTGAGGTCAATTTCATTGAAAATCTGATCAGTGAGCATGAGGAAAGTATAGAGATAGAAACAGAGGCAGAGTTTGATCTAGAGTTTGAGAATTTTAATCTAGACCAGATCGTTGATTCGGCAGTAGACTGGGCGTCAAGCCCAAGTGTACCTCATCATAGGATTGCAAGTCTGGAGATTGCCTCCAATGAAAGCAACACCTTCCTTAGAACTAAAAGCCTTACCTGAACAACTCAAGTACGCCTATCTGGGCGGAAAAGAAACCTTGCCAGTCATTATAGCATCCACCTGACTAAGTACAAGAGGACATCTTAATGTCTATTCTGAAAGACATAGGGAAGCCATTGGATGGACGATAAAGGATATCAAAGGATAAGTCTAGCCATAGTTCAACATAGAATTCATTTAATCGATGAAGCGACTCCTAGGAGGGACCCACAACGCAGGCTTAACCCACTCATGCAAGAGGCAGTAAAAGCAAAATTTTAAAACTATTAGATAATGGGATCATTTATTCCATTTCTGATGCCAATGAGTTAGCCATGTTCATGTGGTCCCAAAGAAAGCTGGCTTTAACGTAGTTGAAAATGAGCAAAAAGAGTTGGTACAAACAAGACTGCCTACCAAGGTTCGTGTTTGTATCGACTATAGAAAGTTGAATGCAGCCACCTGTAAAGACCACTTCCCGCTACCCTTCATCGACCAAATGCTTGAACACCTAGCTAGACACGAGTACTATTGCTTCCTAAATGGGTACTCGGATATAATTAAATCCCCATTGCTGCAGAAGACCAGGAAAGATCACGTTCACCTGCCCGTTTGGAACCTTCGCTTATCGACGCATGCCCTTTGGATTGTGCAATGCTTCCGTAACATTCCAACGGTGCATGCTCAGTTTGTTCTCCGACATGGTATAATGTATTCTTGAGATTTGCATGGATGACTTCTCCATCTACGGAGATTCATTTGAACAATGTCTTCATCATCTTGAGTTAGCTTTACAAGATGCAAGGAAAAGACCTAACTCTGAACTGGGAGAAATGTCACTTCATGGTGAGACGGGGGATTGTCTTAGGCCATGAGATTTCTAGGAGAGGAATTGAAGTGGCCAAGGCTAAGTAAAGTAATTGCTAGCTTCCACTACCCAAAAGCATCAAGGATATTAGATCCTTTCTAGGGCTTGCTGGGTTCTACTGACGGTTCATTAAGAATTTTAGTAAGATCACTAGGCCCTTAACAAACCTGCTCGTAAAGGACGTGCCCTTTGATTTTAACGATAAATGTTTCAAGTCATTGGGGAGCTTAAGCAAGAACTTATTTCTGCGCCTATTATTTCTACTCCTAATTAGGCACAACCGTTTAAAATCATGTGCGATGTCTTTGATTTTTTATTGGCGCTGTTCTAGGACAGCGCATTGACAATAGACAACACGTGATTTGTTACTCGAGTAGGACCTTGAATGACGCCCAACAGAATTATACAATGACTGAGAAAGAATTCTTGGTCGTTGTCTTTGCGTTAGAAAATTTCTAGCCATACTTGTTAGGTTCGAAGATGGTGATTTTCATGGATCACTCGGCACTAAAATACCTCATGACCAAAAAGGAAGCAAAAGCCCAACTGATTCGGTAGATCCTTTTTCTTCAAGAATTTGACTTGGAAATTCAGGATAAATGAGGTATAGAAAATGCGGTCGCTGATCATCTATCACGAATTCCAAATGCACCTATCATACAAGCTTCGATCAATGAGGATTTCCCAGACGAGCGCATCCTGACCATTTTCAAGGAATCCTGGTATGCGGACACAGTCAATTACTTGGCAACTGGATAAATACCCGCTGACTAGACAAAGCAAGACCAGTGTTGTTTCTTTACCCAAGTGCGGTACTTCTTCTAGGAGGAGCCATATCTTTTTAAGTATTGTCCCAACCAGATTATTCGACGATACATACTAGAGGAAGAATAGAAGAGTGTGCTAAGCTTTTGCCATGAACTTGCACGCGGAGGACACTTCGGTCCCTGCAAGACTACAGAGAAAGTTTTACAAAGTGAGTTTTACTGGCCCACTTTGTTCAAAGACCCATTCCACTTTTGCAAGACATGTGCAAATTGTTAGAAGATTGGGAAAATTTCAAGAAGAGACATGATACCCCCGAACCCGATCCTGGAAGTTGAAATTTTGATGTTTGGGGTATCGACTTCATAGGACCATTCCCTAATTCGTTTGGAAACCAGTTCATTTTTGTTGCTGTCGATTACGTCTTTAAATGGGTAGAAGCTATGCCAACAAAGACCAATGACAACAAAGTGGTTGTCAAATTTCTCAAAGAAAATATCTTCTCCCGATTTGGCACCCCCATAGCGATAATTAGTGATAATGGATCGTATTTTTGCAATAGAGTTTTTGAAGCTCTGATACGAAAATATTCCATCAATCACAAGTTATCTACTCTGTATCATCCCCAAACAAATGGGCAGGTCGAAGTCACCAATTGATATGTCAAGCTCATTTTAGAAAAGACTGTCAGACAACAAATCAATGATTGGTCGGTCAAACTCAACGATGCATTGTGGGCTTACCGCACTGCTTTTAAGACAGTCCAGGGGATGTCTCATTACAGAATCATAGTCAGATTAGACTATTATCTTCCAGTAGAGTTAGAACACTATGTCCTCTGGGCCATTAAGCAACTCAATTTTGATCTGAGTAAGGCCGGTGAGCTAAGGAAACTGCAGATCTCTGAATTAGAGGAGATATAAAATGAAGCCTATGAGAATTCTCGGATAACCAAAAGTAGGACTAAACTTTTCCATGATCAGATCATAAACCGAAAAAACTTTGCCCCGGGAGATAAGGTTCTGCTGTACAACTCTAGGCTTCATATTTTCGCGGGGAAGCTGAAAACTCGTTGGTCTGGATCGTTCATTGTGCACACCGTTTTCCCCCACGGTGTTGTGATTATTATCGATCCTACGAACAACACGGAATTCAAAGTGAATGGGCAAAGACTGAAGCCCTTTTTGACCACTGAGCCTGCATCGCCGGCTGATAATGTGCTGACTCTTTTTGCCCCATCGTACACCGAACCACAACCATCCACACTGCAACTAAAAAAAATAAAATAATAATAATCTTTCCTTCTTGTTTATATGCTTACCCCTTCTATATTTTTGACATTTCTTTCGCCTATTCGCACTTAGCTGGCGCGATTCGCCGAAGGCGATAACATCATTTCTTCACCCTATTTATTGTATTTGCATTTACATGACATTCATTGAGGATAATGCATTAGACAGGTGTGGGGGGTGCTAACTCTTTCACTTTTTCTTTTTCCTTTTATTAAAAAAATAAATCTCCAAAATGAAAAAAGAATTTTGATAATCTTTATAAAAATACCAAAAGGTTGTAGGAATTAAGGGAACCTTATTAAAGAATCTTTATTTTAGCCTAAATAAAAATGAAATATTGGTTTAACTAAGAGTTGGGAGGGATAAAGAAAATAACTTATACCTTTTATTTGGCCTTAGTAAGATATGCATAAAGCACACACGCATGGTTGGGATTTAGAGACACAACTCTGAAAAGAAAAAAAAATATGCTAGATAATTGTGCCTCAAGAAGCATGATTACTCATGCCAAAAAAAAAAAACAACAAATAAGCATAATATATAACTAAATCTTGATTTCGTGGTACTCTACTTGCATATTTGACCTGAGGGGTGTTTTTTCAACTGGTGCCCTAAAACCATCTGGTTTGAGAGTTATCGGTTTGATATGTGTTACGTCAGTAAAGTAGAAAGCCTAATGAAATCAAGAATAATAGATAAATATTAATAAAATTAAATGATATTCAAAATTGAGTTGAAAACTCCCAAGCACATCGCACTTGCACATTATGCATATCTATCTAAAGCAAAATAATAGAATGAGTTAGAAGTACAAGATCCTTTCTAAATTTAAAGAAAAACCATAATTTCTTCTTTTATAAAAGCTAAAGTATAGGAGGGCTTATGAGGGTTGAACCTAATTCTTACATCATTCGGTCATTTTCATAGATGATTGAAAGTTCTTTTTTTTTTGAAAGAGGCATGCTAACAACTAAATAGTTTTTCACTTACTGGATAATGTGGGTGCAATCCGCTAAAAACCCTCAGGAGACAACACTCTTCCTCGAGAGAAAACCTAGAGGTTTAAAGGCTTATTGCACATGCTTAGTGTAATCGCATCACCTGCGAAAGTGGTTTAATAATTTTCTTATTTTTTGTTTTGCTCAGGACGAGCAAAAAGATAAGTGTGGGGGTGTGATTAGTCTCTAATTTTGCATAATTTTTATCACATCCGCATATTTATTTGATATAAAATTCTGCTAATAAAGCTTTGCTTGCTTGATCCTAAGTCCATGGTATGCAAATGAAGAAGAAGACCCTAAATCACCATTTAATGGATAATTAAAGGCTTACCAAGTAGCCATGACCTTAGAAAGGAGATTTTGTCAGCCCAGGATATCACATTGAGAAACCAGAAGATACACTTGATAGGGGACAGACAGGACGATACACTGCCCAAAGCTAGGTGCGCGCCACTTTGGCATAGCCGCGGAACGCGGTCTGGGTCGCGTTTTCGCTTTCCAACGCCGGGCTTTGGGCCAGGGGTCATCCCCTAGCCCCCTTTCCCCTAGTGCCTATAAATCCCCCTTGGGGTCTGAAGAGAGGCAAATCCAGAGTTTAGAGTATTGTTGTTAGTTCGTTTCTAGGTTGTAGTTGTTGTTTTTCTTCTTCTAGTTTTAGTTTTAGCTATCAGAGTGAAAGAGACAGAGTGTGTAAAAGTTGTATCTGAAGATGGCAATCTAATACAAGTAACTACTTCTCTTCCTTTTTTCTAATTACTTGTTGTTTTACCATTTGCTTTTACTTCCTTGTTTTAGTGTAGCTCCCTTTCTCTTTACCTCTTCTCTTTTTGTTTCTTTTACTATCATGTCTAACTAACTCTCCTATTGTATAGATAACTAACTACTATCACTAATCTCTAACAACTTGATTGATAACCCAAATGAGTCAATAGTGTCAAATAAGGCTTGTGCAAACGAGAGTTATGACATCTTAAGACGAGGGTTCTAACTCTAACTTACTTACAAGTATTAGCTCTCTTATATTTCATGCTTAACGGATTTTTGGTGATCTATAGAGTTTAAACTTTGTTTGTTTTTCTAAGTTAATTTTTCTTTTAACTTTGTCGATACCATTAGTGCACTTATGTCTTCCCTTATTCTCGCCTTATATTGGATCTTGATAAGGAATGTCCAAGTTTTACCGTGTGAAGCTAAATTAAAGGAAGGACTTTCATTCGGTTCCAATGTGAATAGTTCCTATGCATAAAGGTAATCTTACCTATGATCCATCATGAGGCTACATCTTCAAGAAGGTAGAGATTAGTGGGAGCACTTAGTAGAAAGTTAACCATGCGTTTTTACGATCTAGAAAAATCACTTTTACAAACCACCAAATCATTCTAAAACAATCTTTGAAATCAACTTGCTTTCATTTTCAAATTCTTTATTTGAAATAAAGAACGTTCTCTTTTCTTGAACAACGAAGTTGTATCAAGCTTTCATCGCTCTCCCTCCTTATGGATACGACCCGTAGAGCCACTTTGCTACTATGGAAGAATCGCAAAAGCAGTGTCATCGACCCACATTCCTTTACTTATTTTTGTGCTTCCTTTTTGTCGATAAATAAGTTAAAGGTTTCTCAACCCAAGAGGGTTATTCTCCAGTCTCCTCAAGTTTTTGTATTGGATCGGTTGGGTCTAGTCAACACAGACTTAAGGGACTACTTGAGCAATAAGCAGAAGCTCCTCTCTGAGAAACCAGTTCACATGTCACCATCCCAGTGCGGATAAGTGGGATGCCAACTGGTAAAAGTACATTTTGTCCATTATTGTTTATGGTAATCCCCACATCTCTCAAAATAGACAATCTGTTTTAACCGATTATCAGTTCAATCTTCCAAGAGACCCAAGTCTCAGAAGAAGAAAACACCAAAGGGGTTAGAACTTGCGTCCACCTCTATAAATATGATAGGCAAAGGTAGGGGTCTATTACGGTCTCAAGGAAGGAGACGGGGGGCTAATCCTTTTTCTTTCAGTTCTCTAAACTCTGGCTATAGCCCTGACTAAGGTCAAGTTCTGGCTGAACAAGAGGGTGCCTTCTGAGGTACTATCTAGGATAGCAATACCCTTCAATTACGAGCAGCCCTCTTCATCAAGAGATGCTATATCATCGGAACCATCAAGACACTTGTTTCAATGGTCGGATATGAAGCAAAACTAGTGGCTCTGCTTCCTCCACCACCATCAACTCTGTGTAAACAGGGTTCATGTCGGCTAATATGGTTGGTAGCAACAATGATGATGATCTCCATCACCGCTTGAAAGTTCAAGAGGAGGCCTCGAAGGCTAAACAATTTGCCCAAAAAAATATTCAGCATCTATTGGGACAGTTCATTTCCCGACAAAATGAGGGTAACAACAGTAACCGTCAAAACAATGGTTATCATCAAAATGATGACCATCATACTGGTGATGAGGGGGTTCACTACAATGAATAACCACCTCCTCCACCACCCCCGAGTGGATCTTCTTTAGTTGATGTCGACGTCATAAAAGGTATCTAAGCTCATCTAGCATTCCTATCTAAACAGGATGAACTGAAGAAAGTAAAGACAATTTGCCCTTTCATGTTGGAATGGGATTAAGTCCCATATCCATTGAAGTTCAAGCCACCAACATTGCACTTGTATGATGACAAGAGCTCGCCAAATCAACATATCTATTATTTTCGATTACAAACCAGTAATGTAGTAGATTATGATGATATCATGGCTAGATTATTCATCGACACACTCAAGGGGTAGCCTTTGACTTGTTTAGGAGCCTTCCCAATGGCTCCATCATGGCTTGACCTGGAAACCCAGTTTCTCTCCCTATTTTATGAGAATGATACCGAGGTGACCATGGACGAACTCTTCTGAATGTCCAGAAAAGAGAAGAATCTGTACAGGATTGCATAGAGAGATTTCATAACCTTTCTCTTTTGTGCCCTGCAGGTATGCCATTACCTATGTTGCTGCAAACATGTAGGCACAACTTCCTCGACAAAGTGAAAGTTCATATGGGAGCCGTCAGGGCTCACATGTGGAAAAGCTTGTTAAACAATCTAAAATAGCTGAAAAATCAGCTAAGAAGTTTGAACCCTCTATTACGAAGAACATATTGGGAGTCAACACAAGAGACGCGATATAACCCTATCTTCTCAATTCAAAAGGAAAGAGACCATAATTGTAGAACTGTCTAGAGAAGCTCCGTCGAAACAGAATAGGGGTAACTCCAACAGCAACTCAGAGTTCAAGTTTCTTCAAAAATAGTACTCATTCAAGGATGCAGATGGTGACAATCTTTCATTTGCTCAACAAAGGTAACAAGCTAAAGTAACCAAATTTCGGTGCCCCGATGAAGTTTAACGTACAAATGATCCTAACTATTATTTTTTCCACAAAATGGTTCACCATCCTACCAGTAGATGCTTTATCCTTAAGGAAAAGATCCAAGCACTGGTTGAGCTGGTGTTCTGATGCTAAATCGGAACAAAATAAGGTCACTGCCAATAGGATGACTCTTAATTTTGGGAATTTTCAGAAGGTGACTGTCCAAGATGGACTAACCCCTATCCCAAAAGGGAGACTGGAAGTCACCAATCCTCTGGCGGAAAAGCAGGAGGCTAAGGGCCATATTACATTAACAATGAATTTTTACAGAAATCATGTGGGTACATCCAGATATTATCAATGATGAGCAATGGGAGTCAACTTGAGCCAAGCTCAAGGGCAAATCTTATAATGTCATCTCCCTTGCACAGGAAGATGACATAGCAACAACTTCTCTTAGCAGCTCTGGAGAAGAGGATTTCATTTTAGCGGTACAACCAACTACTTCACAGCCAGTGAGCACCCGATCTGAAAAAGTACTTGTGATAATACGACCAGACTCTTGACGAGACACAACAACTAACAACATCGGGAAATGCTGTACCTATCCAGGCTTTAGCACCTGCTTTGCTGCTGGACAAAGAGAAATAAAAGGAGGTCCAGTTTGATAAAACCTTAAATCTCAAGGACTCAATGCCCCCTTCCATTTCAATATATTGGCACAACTTGCCAATATCCCAGCTCGTATCACTCTACATGAGCTATTCCGCCTCTCCAAGGAAACTAGAGAGGCACTCAGGGATGCACTTGCTGATTCAGTATCTTTTTTGACACAAGTATCATAAATCTCTACTAATGATAATGGGGCTCCATGTCCCCAATGTCATTTGCCATTGCAGCAGGTACCTTGCATTAATTTTACTCCTGAGGACATGCTCCTTAAGGATATTCAGCATGATAGACCCCTGTATTATATAGGATATATCAACTATGCCTGCATTGGAAGGATTCAAGTCGACTAGGGGTTTGCTTTAAGCATCATGCTGAGGAGATTGCTTCACTTTCTTGGCATCCCCTTGAACAAATTATCTACTACCATATATGATTTTAACGCTTGGAGTAGTCAAACTCTGGGGAAAATTCGTCTTCGATGTCAGATCGGGGACCTGAAGACAGAAGTGACGTGTTATGTGATCGATGTGACATCTTACAACCTACTACTTTTACGACCATGGATTCATGCCAATTGGATCGTCCATCCACCCTCCACTGATGCCTCAAGTACGTTAATGACAAAGCAATGGTAAGAATGGTGTTCGTAGAAATATAACCATTCAAGGGAGTGAAGAACTACTTTACTGATTCTCTCCTCTATGAGGACATCAACAAAGTAGCCAAGGAACCATTGCCAAATGAGATCAACAGCGACAATGAGGCAGATACTGAATCAGAAGAAGACATGCCAACTTCCTCTGCCATGGAGCCAATTGTAGCATATTTAAATGATCCCAATTGTAATAATTTCGTTGAAAATAACAGTGAATGTGTACTTAATGAAAATGTCACTTTTGATTATTCTTTGCATTTTGATGATGTACCTAATTCCATCGACTCTAGTTTCTTGCACATGCCCTACCTACATCAAGGATGGCATGCATGCAAATAGAAGATAATGATGAATCTATTTTCATCATTACATATTCCAAGAATAATCAATCTCCGATCATAATCGACAGAGTTTACCCAAGGACTTTTATGCCCATAGACTTTAAAGAAGATCTGAAATCCCCACAATTCTTTCACTGTGTTCGTCCGGCGCATTGTATGATGAACAGAATGGGATACGACTTACGTCATGGAGATAGCTTGAATTTTGGAAATGGACGCTGTATCCCTTTGCAACCTTTCGTGCCAAAAGGAAAGCTGCCTAATTACTACGATCAGACTCGCAAGAGGTTGGGCTATGTCACTCCATCTACCTAGTTTGAATCAGAGATAGACAATTCTCTACCATCACATTCTTCAGATTCATCAAGTTGGGAGTTTGATGTTCGTGCAGAGGTTGTCTTCAAAAACCTCTTCGCCAATATGACATCTATCAGTCAGGTGCAGCAAGATGAAGAAATTGAGCAAACTGATGTTGAATTATGGGCTCAACAGCTTAACCTCCAGTGGGAAAAATATTTTGAATAATGATGACCTCCTGCTGAAGACAAGGTGGTCCAGGTCAATATAGGTAACCAGGCTAATCCAAAGCTTATCTCCATAAGCGAGAACCTATCACCAGATGAACCTTATATCTCTCATATGAGAATATATAGATGTCTTTGCATTGAGCTATGAAGACATGCCTCGTCTTGACCCTCAGGTGGCCATGCATCGTCTCAACATCAAACCGGATACCAAATCAATCAATAAACAACAACGATGATTTTGCCCTGACATTATGGAGGCAGTTGAAATTGAAGTTCACAAACTCATCAAAATGGGTTTCATTCAAGAGGAATAACACCTAGATCGGTTTACTAACATAGTACCCGTACTCAAGAAAAATAGGAAGATCAGAGTCTGCATTGACTTTTATGATCTTAACATAGCCTGTCTTAAGGATGAATTTCTGTTGCCCATCACTAATGTCATGATTGACAATACATTCAACTTCAAAAGGATGTCCTTCATAGATGGCTTTTCAGGGTACAACCAAATTAAGATGTACCCGGATGACGAAAAGCATACGTTATTTTGAATATCGTTGGGGTTATACTGCTACATGGTAATGCCATTTGGCTTGAAGAATGCCAGTGTAACTTACCAACATGTGATGAGCTTAATTTTCGTGATCACCTAAGGAAGACGGTTGAATGCTATGTTAATAACATTGTAGTCAAGAGTCGCAACAAAAACAGTCACCTTCATAACCTAAGAATGGTGTTTGATATCATGCGGACTTATCAACTGAAAATGAACCGACAAAGTCATTCTTGAGAGTGTCAAGTGACAAATTCCTTGGATTCATTATCACGTCCAAAGGGATTCATCTTGACCCTGATAAAGTTAAAGCTATCCAAGATATGCAGCTTCTGAAGACTCTTAAGGAACTTAGACACCAACAAGGCATGCTTGCTTATATCCGAAGGTTCAAGGCAAATCTCTTGGGTCAATGTCAACCTTTCACAAGGTTAATGAAGAAGGGTGTCTCCTTTGTCTGGGATGATGCTTGCCAAGGGGCTTTCGAGGATATCAAAGAATACCTCACTAAGCCTCCAGTCCTGGTAGCTTTCATTTTGGGAAAAATCATTCTTACTTTATGTAAGGGGTATGGACCATTCTTTAGGCGCTCTGCTTTCACAAAAGAATGATGAAGGCTTTGAACAAGCCATATACTACCTAAGCCGAACCTTGATTGGGACTGAATGCCGCTAATAATCCAGTCATGAAAGTGTGCCTCTCTCTTGTCTTCCCTATCCAGAAGACGCGATATTACTTGGTCAGGAAGACCATTCATGTTATTTCTAAAGTTAATCCTTTACGGATCCTCATGATGAAGCCATGATCTTTGAAACCTAGATTGGCCAATTGGGCCATATTATCCCAATATGACATTACCATTGTATCTCAAAAAGCTATAAAGGGTCAAGCCCTTGCAGACTTTCTGGTAGTTCATTCAGTTTTAGAAACTTCAAAGTTGCACGAAAAAATTCCTGACGAGGTTATCAAAGCCAACATGACCTCAGAACACGAAGTTTGGCAAATGTTCTTTGATAGTGCGTCAAGGATGGGTCCTAAAGGAAAGATAGTTGTCGTAGTGGGGGTTGTGTTTCTCTCGCCACGCAACCATGTTCTCCCTCGTGCCTTCTTATTAACGAAACCATGTTTCAATAATGTAGCTGAGTACAATGCCCTACTTATTAGTCTCCAGCTTGCTCAACAAATGAGGGTATATTATCTTGAAGCTTACGATGACTCTAAATTGATTGTTAATCAAGTCAAGAGAGAGTATGAGATTCTTTATGAAGATCTGATACCTTATCACCATGCAACCATTAAGTTGGCTAACATATTTGATGGTTTCTATATCAGTCACATGTGTCTCACCTTTAAAACACAAGGGCAGATACTTTAGCTGCACTTGCAGCTACATTGGCCTTACCATCTGACACCAGTTACTGTCTCATATTGGCTACTCGTTATGTCTTCTGTCCGAATTACAACTTAGAGGTTAGCGAAGTCTATAAAACCTCAAAAAAAGTCAAGAGACTGGCGATTCTCTAATCATTGATTATACCCAGCACGTATTTCTCGATGATCCAAGGAGGAAACTTCTATTCGACGAAGATCTCCTCTTTTTTACTATGATTCAGTAGTAAAGATGCTCTATCACTGTTCATACAATGGTATACTTCTCCGTGTCTATCCAACACGGAAGCATGAGAAGTAATCAAAGAGGCTTATGATGGCATATGTGGTGTCTATCAGCCGAGTCTGAAGCTCAAGGACCGACTACACAAGCTTGGCTATTATTGGGCAACAATGATTGCCTACGTGGTGTAATATGCAAGAAGGTGTAAGGCTTATCAAATCCATGCGGATTTCATACACCAACTCTCAGAGTTGCTCCATCCCATATTACTTCATGCCCATTTGAAACATGGGGAATCGATGTAATAGGACCCATCAGTCCTCTATTGGCTAGAGGTCATCAGTTACTTCTCAAAGTGGGTGGAATCTATATCGCTCGCTAAAGTTCCATCAACGTTACTAACTTCATCAAACACCATGTCATCCACTGATTTGGTATTCCCAAGAGGATCATCAACGATAATGGTCCTTAACTTGTAGGCCAATCATTCTTTTGATTCTGCAACAAGTACTGCATATAGAATATGGCTTCGATAGCATATAACCCCACCGCTAACAGGTTGGCAAAGGCATTCAACTAGATGATTATCAAGCTCCTCAAAAAGTTCATTTTCTCAAGCAAACAAGACTAGAATGAGAAGCTTATCATCTTTGGGCCTATCGAATAACGGTCTGAACTCTTACAGGCAATACGCCTTTTTCTCTAGTCTATGGGTGTAAAGCGGTCATACCCTTTAGAGATACAAATAACATCACTCCGTGTTGCTTTGAAAACTAAGATGAAAGATAGAGACAATGATCGACTATGTCTCAAAGAGCTCAAAGTACAAGATGAGAAGCGACTGCAAGCTCAGTAATGCATGGAACTATATTAAGCCCAAATTTCGAAGGCCTTAACCAAAAGGTCAAAGAGAGAGTCTTCTAGAAAAGAGACTTGGTCTTAGCCGTCATACGACCCATAGTCATGATACACAAGACTAAAGGCAAATTTTAATCAAAATGGGAAGGGCCTTTTGTAGTAGAGACAGCTACTCAAATAGAGTTTATCGCCTCGCAAATTCGAACAGTAACACGCTCATAGTCGTTCAATGACAAGTTCCTAAATAAGTACTATCCATGATCATGTTAACATTATACCTCTAATCAAATAAGTACTCTTATTCATTGGTTGGATTAGGGTTTAGGATCTGATCGAGGCGAAACCAACACTTGAAAACGTTGATTTGAACTCAGTATAATTATGTATGTGTGCTAATGTTTCCTCGATACTTTTGTTATAGCATTGGCTCAACGGGTCGAATCCACAGGGATGAGAGGCAATAGAAGCATTAACGGTTCTTATTCAGGTTGTATATTAACAATTTCTCTTTGTTTAAAGAATGAGAAAAAGAAAAAGAAAAGAAATATAGAAGTGATAGATGGAGAAGGCGATGAAAATGACAATGCGAAAACTATGGAGAGGTGGTTTGTCGGATCGGTAAGACAAACAAGAAAATAGAGGTGAAGTAGAAAGTGAAGTGATTTGGAAAATAAAATAGAAAAGAAGGTGAAACTTGTTGTGAAGAAGATGAAAACAATGGTGAACTAAGAAGGCAGTGAAAATCTCGATAAAAGGGTTTTGAAATCGATTTTTAAATCAAGATAAAAAGAAAGAAGGAAAACAATAAAGAAAACTCATGATTACTAACTACTAATTGCTCCACTAACTATGCTAACCTCTTAGTGATAGTTGCCTCATATGGATCCTTGGCCATCACTAATCCTTGGCTTCAAGAGACAATATAAAGCAAGGCTCATAAGATTGCTCATCAACATTCAAACACATCCATTCCACACAAGTAAGGTGCAACCTACTATTAGATCATCAAAACCAAGTAGAGGTGAGTATGAAATAAAAAAACATTGCAAGTTAGCATGTTAGTGGTTAGATGTTAGGATCTTAGAATATTAGCATCCATCATCACAAGTCATCAATGGCTATTTCAAGAGCAAGACCTTTAGATGCTATTAGATTCATGTGAATTATTAAGTAAGTGGTTAGCTAGTTAGTAGTTAGTAGTCAGATTGCCATGAGAAGAAAAACTATCTAAGCATCACGTAGAAGATGGAGAAGATTACAATGGAGAAGAAAGGAGACACCATTACATAAATTGTCACCATCTATTACATCAATATCTCTCTATCTCTCTCTGAATCAACTATCCCTACTACAAGATCTAAAAACAAAATGAAAATGAAACATAAAAGAAGAAGAAAATTCTACTCTACAACTAGAGAAGAGAGAAAACCCTAGCCTACAACCCTCCGTTCTCATTTCTGGCCAAATCTTGCAGTATTTATAGGCAAAAGAAGTGTTTTGGAAAGCAAGACGAAGCCACGCGTTGAAGATCGATGCGTGGCCCCACCAAAATGCCGCGTTTGCTCAGTAATTTGGGCAAAATTAGGGCCAATTACCCTGAATTTTGGTCACGTGATTTGTCTGGCTTCTAGCACCTTCTGTATGTATTTGGTTTTGCATATTTTGGATGTATATTTCTCCAGATACAACTTCAAATACAGGTATCCAAGGTATTCTTCTAGAAGCTCTTTGACTTGGCATCCAAGAAATCTGAATTAACTACTTAAATGGGTATAATTAAGCTCTAATTACTCCTTTGCACCTAGATTCTTGATTATCTATAAAAATAGACCGAAACACGGGTGAGAAGCGTCATTTTATTCATAAATTAGTAGGAAAATGCGATATGCTTATACAAAATTCGATACTAATCACGCCACATACTTATCTTTCTGCTCGTCCCGAGCAAAATAAGAAAAGAAAAAAAACTAAACTAAGAGAGTTATTACATCACTTTTGCAGGTGATGCGATTGCACTAAGCATGTGCAACAAGTCGTTAAACCTCTAGGTTTTCCCTAGAGGAAGAATTTTGTCTCCTAAGGGTTTTCAGTGAATCTCACCCACAAAATTTATAAAGAAAGAAAAAAGTTAGTATTTTGAAAACTCATTTTGAAAAGACAGACAAGTTTACGAAATATTTTTGCAAACATTTAAGCGATCTAAGATTATAAGTCCACCAAAAATATTCTTCCTTAAACTTATCTAAATGCAAAATCTTATCTTCAATTAAGGTAAGAATTCAAATTGGATTGAATATTTTATC